>VDFB02000007.1:93998511-94042936 GCA_007258455.2 Sequoia sempervirens | reverse complement strand
TGTGTCTTCTATCCTCCATATCACTTGTCATCAATTTCATGTTTCCTTTCATATCCATTTATCTTCCATATCCATGTCATGTTGTTATAACTTGTCATACCTCTTACCATGGGGGCATGTTTTTACTTTCACATGCCATCTTTGGAGTCCTCCATAGGTCCTCTATTTCTACTTTGTATAAGAGCAAACATTTTGGGTTCCCTTTTCATTGGTTCCCTCCACCCATAGCATTCCATATCTTGATCCATCTATCTTCATCCTCCATAGGGTGTATCCTTACATGTCCTATCATTAACCCATATCTTTGATCCTTCTCCATCCATATATCCTTTGGTTTTCAGCTTGACTAAGGAATAAGATCTTGTTTATCATTATCATTTAAATTCTTATTTATCATTGTGTTATCATTTTTATGAGAAACACATTTAAACAAACCATAAACTCTTTAACATACTAAAACATTGGGATTTACCGAGTCACAACCAACTGTGTTTTCCATCCTACAACTGTTTCGTTCAATAGTCCTTATCATATGCATTAGAATTTGTATTTTCATTATCATGATCTTGCATATTTATCATTTTGATATTGCATGCATGATAGCTTGTTATTTATCTTAACTCTTGTCTCTTGTCTTTGTCAATATCATTATCTTTTTATATCTTTTCTTTTCTTGTCACATTCTGAGGAAGCTTAAAGATCTCTACACCTTGTTGTGTCTAAAGGAGAGTGAGGAATGGTGGATGAGTATTTCTTATGTGTGTATTGAGTTAGTATGTTCTATGATGATTACAAAAAGCATAACCGATAACAAAGGGGGATTTGTTCTAGTCTATGATGAAACAAATGATCACTTCATAGCCTTTCCATTCCATTCATTCTCATATCCAACCTTTCATATCCTTTCCTCCCATATCAAATACATTTCATAATCCATTTATATGCTTTCCTTGCATTACACCAATGTGTTACATTCCTTTCTTCTTTGGATCCACCTAGGTCATTCATATTTCTAAATATTGCATATAATTTTCTATCTACAACTCAAAAATGATCACTTCATAGCCTTTCCATTCCATTCATTTCCATATCCATCCTTTCATATCCTTTCCTCCCATATCGAATAATGTTCATGCCATTTATATGCTTTTCTTGCATCTAATCAATGTGTTGCATTCCTTTCTTCATTGCACCCACCTAGGTCATTCATATTTCTAAATCTCACATATCATTATCTATCTACAACTCAAACATATCTTCATCTCTCATAACAAGATTGACACCATACCATATGAAGAACAATATAAAGGAAATATCAAGGTTATGCAATCAAAGACGGAGTGAAACAACCATATCAAGAGTCCAAGTTCAATGTGAGTTTGTTTCATTTCATGCATGCATTATATTTTAGCTCTTAGACACAATTGAGGTTTACAATTGGTGTTTATAGATCTCAAGTGTTAACATGTTCATATAGAAGTCTAAAATATGTATCTTCTTGCTTGAAAAGTGTTAAGAAAGTGTTCTCAGTTGTTGTGATTGACAAACATATGAGTTACAATGTTGTGTTCTACTTGTATAATTCAAATATACCACATGCCTTATGTATACTTCAACATTTTTCAGACATGTCTATGCTGATGTTGTTTGTCATTGATGTCAAAGGTAAATGGAGTTGGTAATGTAAAAGGTTTTTGATGCCAACTACATGTAGAGTGAGTTGTTTCATTGTGTTTTTATGGATTGGTTTCAAAGAGATTATTCATTCATTTGGTGATCTACAACCAAAGTGGTTGTTGATATTCATGTTAAAGTCCTTGTTGTTCACTCATTACTTGTTCACATGGTGTTGGTGCAAAATGTATTGATAGTTGTTGAAAATTTTTGATAGAGTTGTTTCATGACAAAGTAAGAGGTATTGCAAAAATACTCATTTCACATTCATCATTTACATTTTATTCTTGATGGATAATACATTTTTATGTTATGACTCAAAGGTATTTAGTGGATAGGTGATGAGGGCTACACCGTCCAAAACCCACAAAAATCACAACAACCGATACCAACATAGAAAATTCGAGATAGAATAATGACTCACTTTCAATTATTTTCAAAAAATGAAATTACATATTCAAATCTTACATGTTACAGCCTCATGGGCTTGAATTATTACAACAAAATCAACTTTGAAAAGAAAATCTACTATTCAGAGCCACAATCTGCACTACCAGGGCCACCTTCTACAACCCCCAATTAACCCTTTTTATTCTCCCCAATAATCACCCTAGAATGTTCTAGAAAGTTCAAATTCCCTCTTTTGTTTTGGAGCCAAAATTCCCACCATTTGATTCCTGGCCTAGGAAGAAATTTTTAATGAAATTCACTTTTTAGAGGACCAACTTCATGAGGCCATAAATTTTGATCCAAGTGTTTGATTTGCTATTATTGCATATCGTTGGAAAGATCTCTATGAGCTCTACAACACACAAATTGATTGTAGGTTGGTTCAACTACTTTTTGAGTTGTTTTAGGGCATCTAAAGTTTAATACTAAATTTGAAGCTGCATTGGAGAAATTTCTCAGGACAGGAACTTTAATTTCTCCCAAACCATGCAGGTTATTGAGGTGATTCTTTCACAACCGAAAATGTTTTCCAACTCCACTCCTTGGGGTAAATGCTCATGTCTAGACAAGCTCATTTAGGCGGACTTACTAAAAATAGTAAGTGCTTGTTTTTTGCTATTTTTAATGCCTAACAATCTTATACCCCTTAAGTTCCATCATGGGACTCAAAAAAACTGAAGAAGATAAAGAAAACAACTTTTTTGGGTGATGCAAGATTTCCCTACACCACTAGATGCTCCTGCATGAATAGGTTTTTGGCATAAAGATACGATTGATATTTTTTGATGAGATCTACATGCTTCTACAAGGATCTAAACCATTGTAAAAAGAATAATATTTTGCATCAAAGGTATATGGTCAAAATCAAAGGTTACATATCAATTACATGTTTTGAAGCCCATTGAGCTTGCTTGAAGTTATTTTGTGTTCTTTAATTGCTTGCAAGTTTGTTCTTAAACCCTATATGAGGTTTATTATGCTAATTTTATAACAGGTTTACTCTTGTCTACAAAGGTTCATTATGCTTGAGTGTAATTAAACTACCTTTTAAGGGGTACCTAATTGAGTTCATGTGATTGGATTTTTAGACTGTCATTAATAGGTTTACTATGTTCAATATTTTACTATTATGCTTTGATAGTTTTTTGCAAGCATGTGTAGCTTGTTCAAAATCACCTATTTTAGGCTTTTAGCCATAGCAACAAGGAACTCAACTATTTGATTAAATGCTTTGGTAGACATGTATGAAAAATGTGGTAGCATAGACAAGGTAGTGAATTGTTTCTTAAAATGCCTCAAAGAAATGTGGTCTCATGGTGATGGAATGCCATGACAATCAATATAGCAACAAGGTGGAAATATGGATTGTCATGGAATTCCATCACCATGTGACTACATTTCTTTCAGGAATTTTATCAAACAATTCACTGCCTTGTCTATGATGTTGCTTACTATTACGCTTTGATAGATTTTTTGCAAGTATGTGTAGATTGTTCAAAAGAGCCCGTTTTAGGATTTTAGCCATAGCAACAAGGCAATGAACTGTTTGATAGATTGCTTTGTTATACATGTATGAAAAATGCGGTAGCATAGTGATTTTTTTCATAAAATGCCTCAAACAAATGTGGTATTGAAGTGATGGAATGCCATGACAATCCATATTGCAGAAGTTGCAATATGGATTATCATGAAATTCCATCACCACAAGACCAAATTTATTTGAGGTATTTAAGGAAATAGTTCACTATGTTACCACATTTTTCATACATGTCTAACAAATCAATCTATCAAATAGTCCACTTCCTTGCTGCTATGAATAAAAGCCTAAAACATGTTCTTTTGAACAAGCTATGCATGCTCACAAAAAATATATCAAAGCATAATAGTAAATATGGATTGTCATGGCCTCCAACACCATGGCTAAATAGTAAATATGGATTGTTGAAAAAATATATCAAAGCATAATTATAAATATGGATTGTCATTATATTCCAATACCATGGTATTAAAACCCCATGACAAGCCATAGACAACCAATAAAAATAGTTCATTTCCTAGTCTATGGCTTTTCATGGCATTCCAATCACCATGGTGTTGCAATTCCATGATAATCCATATTTACTATTATACTTTGATAGTAAACACCTAATGTTTTCCAACAAGCATATACATGCACAATATGATTGCAAGTTGGAAAACATAGTGTGAGGTGAGTATATGTCTTCCAAAACATAGTGGCAACCCATAGATAAGAATTCATACACAAAAATAGTTCATTTCCTTGTCTATGGATTGTCATGGCATTCCAGCCCACATTGTGTTGGAACGCCACGACAATCCAAATTTACTATTATGCTTTGATAGTAACAAAAAATGTTTTCCAAAAAACATATTAATTGGAATGATCACAAATTGGAAATGAGCCCCACCCAAATTGTAATAAAAGGCCTTCAAAAAAGTCCCTTGTTATAAAGAGGGCAACCCAATGGAGGTCTTAAGATCAAGTTGCCTATGGGTCCAAGTTTAATATTAGTGTCAAATAATTTCATTTAAATATAACACTTTTAAATGGTCAAATAGTTTAAAAGAAATTTCATATCTCATCCCAACTAAAAAAGATACATAATTATCTTTATTTTTATTGACCAAATTTTAACTTTGACCATTAAAATGGGTGATGAATAACCATATCAAACCCAAAGTAGAAAACACAAATACCATTTAGTGTAACCACATCAAATCTGGAGTAGAAACCTCAAAAACCAAAGTGTAACCATAATAAACCTAGAGTAGGAACTCCAAACACCAAAGTCTACCCCATGGAGGAGGTTAGGAAAATGAGCCACGTCTGACCTGTAACAAAAATCCTACTAAAGATCCCATCACAAAGAGCACCCATGGCTTAGAAATACAACATCCCAGTATACACACAAGAATTCCTAGTGGGTCCAAGTTTAACAAAACACTCTACACAACCAAGCAATAATTTTTTGTTTAAAACCATAACTCCTACCATGAGAAAGCACTTCCTTTCACTTAAATAATGAAAATCAAGTTTCTAACCCTACCCTAATATTATGGGTATGAAATTAAATGAGTAAAACCTTCATTACAATTCATATACCATCAATTTTGATTAAGGGAAGATGAGTGGATCAAGAAAACCAAAATCAAGTTTTTAATCTCGTTCTAGAATTTATGGGTATGAAATTTCAAGAGCAAAGCCTTCCTTACAAAATCATCTACCATCAAGAGTGAGATTAAGATTCATCCATGGTATTAAAAGAAATTTTATAAAGTCATAAATTCCTATTAAAAAACACCATTCTTTTAGAATCAAAACTTTGGTGTTAATTTTTATTTCAATATCCATGTATTCATAGCACTACGTAAATCGACCTTTTTACAGTATTGTCCAGCTTATGTTGAAGAATATGCAATCAGCTAATTAGGTTGACTAAGATCTGTTCATGGCATCTATGATTGTCCTAATGCAATGCAAATCCATCATAAGTTCAATAAGTTAAAGTGTACAAAGTAGAAAATTTGACCTCCTAGGACCTAAAATAATACCCTTATGATACTAGTCACAAAACAATCCATTAACTTTGTGCTATGTGATGGAACCCTCAAAAAAAAATTGTTCCATCTTAAATCCTTATTGCATTTGGATGTAGGGTTATTTTCTGAGGGTTTAGGGTTTTATTCATTACACATGCTTACAGGGTTCTATTTGTTCATTGATTCTTTATTATCCATTTCCAAGTCATTCTAAAACATCTTATATCATTCACTATCATTTGGTAACCGGTCCCTCAAGCCTAAGTTTGGGTCTTCTATTTTATAAGGTCTAGTAAAGGATCTCTTTTCCTTTACATCTTTTGCATTTTGTGACTTAGAATTTTTTGAGTCTATTATTCTCATGTTATCCTAGGGATCCCCTTCATTAAGAACAACTTAAGTGCACATGTTTAATTTTTTTTGCTTAAGTCCCATAGGCCATTGTGTTCTTATCGCTCATCACTGATTACTTCAAGAGTGCATATTTTGAATCAGCGATGAACAATGAGGTGATATTTTTATGCTATCACTCATCACAAATTGCTGCTAGATCACCTAAATCAAATGCCCGATGAACAATATCATTTCTATTATTGAAGGATCGTTCATCGCTAGTGGTTTTCAAGTTTTAAAATTTGTATTAATGATGAGCGATGCCCTGGTAATATGTTCTCATGTTTTTATTGCATATCAAAAATGATCATAAAATGATAAGTCTTGGATCAATGATGAGTGATATGATGTAATTTCCTTTATATCACATGATTGCGTATATTTTTAAAATGTAAAACCCACATTAGTGATACACGATAGGCCTTATAAACATTGTAAATCCTCTCATCGCTAATTGCTCACATAATGTATGAGGAGAATTAGCAATGAGTGACAACCTTATGCTATATCTCTCATCGAGAATTCACTCTAGAACTTGAGTTCTGAATTAGCGACAAGCAATGATGTCTTCTAAAAGGTTTTTCTTTTGCTAACAAGATGAGATCCTATGAGAAATGTCTTTTGTACCATTTATTTTGTGCATGTGCACATGTCTAGATATGATGCCTCCATAATATCTCTTGTCACCGATGGGAGCCTCATTGCAAAGTTTGAATTAGTGTTGCATGATGGAGGAACAGATGTGACCAAAGGTCAAGTATAGAACCAAGGGCTAAAGATCATTGCAGGGATGTTTACATCATTGATGAAGATGGGCAAGGATTTAGCGTAAAACAAAAAGGAAAGCAGCGAAAGGAATGGAGAACCATTGATGACATTTTAAAACAAGATGATCCAATGGTCTAAAAATCATCGCATGAATAATTCCGTCGCTAATTGCACCCTAAAACTTGGGGAAGATCGGTGATGAAGCAATGAAACGTATAAGGAAATTTTCACTTTAAGAAGAACTAATTTTGTGTACTTCGTTGATATTAATGAAAGCACATATTAGGTTGGCAATACATGTTGATTGAAAAATTGCAACACTTGAGTTGGCATCACTATTTTCTATGAGCAAGTTGTTGAAAGCATAAAAATGAGGCTCAGATCACCATGGATGAAGTTTTAAATGCTTTAAAATCAACGACTTAGATTCAAAACCAAGTTGTCAAATTATCAACTCGCTCGCACGAAGAATTCTGAGATCCTTAAGTCTGCATTCTTCAAATTTCCTATTTAATACAAATTTTCTTTTATTCTTTTTCATCAAGATTCAATCTACAGTAAATGAGAAGCGTGGGTTAGTAAGGAAGTGTGTGAGCATAAAATTTTCTAGAGTAGGAGTCTTGTCCTAGTTTATTAGGTCTATCATGGTGGTCTGAGAGTCTAAGAAGCTGAGTTTGTTTGAGTCTGAGGAAGATGCTCTTGAGGATGAAAATGGAACACAAGGAGCTCCTAATATGCCAAAAGGTAGAATAGGACCCAGGAAATTCAAGAAGTATAATAACAAGGAGAATTACCATCCATAGGACCAGATAGTTTCAAAAATTTTAGTCAAACACAGAGAGAAGAGGATGGTGGAATATGAAAATAAGGCAAGGAGAGAGAGTGAATATTGTAAATCTTATCAGAAAGGATGTAATTCTCCATGTGAGGTTTCTAATAACCCTTTAGATAGTGAGGGTGACATTGATCCAGGGGGTGATTATTATCCCCTCTCCCTGGTACTATCAAGGAATTCTGACAAGGAAGTGGTGACAGTTTCTCCAGTCCCACCACAAGCAAAACATGGGCGAGTATCCTCTAAGGTTGATGACTCAGAGTGAAGACTATGCCTTGTTTTTTTTTTGATGAAACCATGCCCTTTCTAGTAGGATTATCCAATTCAACACTCATGTGATTTCTTGTTTCCAGTGCTAAGATGGAATATTTTTGGGCTAGTGTGTAGGAGAATTGTCAAACTAGTTAAACTTGGCAACGTGTATGTTGTTTTTGGACAATATACAAGTTTGTGTTTGAGTAGCTATTGGAGAATCTTCATTGGTCAACAAGGACGAGGATTCAACACAATTGCAAAAAATTCTACCTTTTGAGGAGCTGGCATGCCTTCATTTGGGAAATATGGAATGCAGTCTTTTACTTTTCCATTTTCCTTAAATGTTCGCATGTAACAAACTAGGAATATCTCAAATTATGGTGCAAATGAACTGAAATGTAAATGTTATTAAGCCTAACGCTTGTTGCTCCCTTTTTCTATAAAAAGGATTTTAGGGCTTATTACAAGGGTTAGATCTGAAGTCTCAATAGGGTTCTTGGTGAAAGCTAAGTTCAGGAAAGACACTTTGAATAGAATATTGGAAATAGATTAGTAGTTTTTCTTGGATGCGAAATCATGTATGTAGCGATCTTAAATAAGTTTTATAGAAATTATTGATATTGAAACAAATATTAGTCTAGAAGCAGATACTCTCCTATGTATGTTCCTTACAAGTTATGAATGAGAAATACTAATGGTGTTATCATTTGTCTTCAAATATTTCATTTGAATGTATTACTTTGTTTTCAACTTTAATTCAAGGAGTTAATTAAAATGCTTGAATATGGTTATAAAATTTGTAAGAAATGCTTAGGATTCATAAGTAAATGTTTAAAGCATAGTGAGTTTTCATAAATGCAAAGGAATATGAAAATAGTCCTATATACAAATTAAGTAATTTGCTAATTACTGACCCTTATATACTTGACTCTATTGCTCCAATTGATGAGACACTGGTCATTTTGTCAGAAAAGATTGCATAAAATGAATAGATAGTGTTCTTAGCCCTAGACTTAAGATAAGACAATATTTAATTTAAAATATTTTCAAGGATAGCATAGGTGGGATTATCCCCAATTCCTAGCAAATAGCTAGTCACTCACTTGAAAATCTGCCAAATTATCAATGAAATGATTTTATTTGCAATAAGTAGGAATCAATTTGTGTATAAATGTGTTATTAACCAAATGTACTTCCCGAAAACACAAATGGGATCACCCTCCTAGGTTTCACAGAGCCTGAAGTGAAGGAGTACAGACCATAAAATCCTATGCTTGTTGTGTTGGCCACAAACCTAGCATTTCTTCATCATAGGAGTTGGCTACCTTTTAGAGAATTGCTTGTTTCTGTTGGAAAAATAACCAACAGAAATGGAGACTCTACTGGGGATACTTTGAATCTCTAGTTGCAGACTATCAAAGTCAAAATTTTGGTGAATCTAAACATCTGATTCAAATATTGAGAAGTTGTTAGACTTGGAAGTGGTTGTGTTGCAGTAACTTTAAATAAATTTATGTGTGATTTTGTTGTGGGAGAAGACCCAGAAGGAAATTCATCTTTGAAAGAGCTTCATACTGCTTGAAGTTCAGTCCTCTATGAAGAGAGGTGGTGATTCTGTCAAATGAACCTGATGAAGATATGAAGAACGTTTCAAATTTGCAAAGATTTCCAAACAAGAATTTACAGCAACTTCTACACATCTAGGTATTCTCCATATTTTGGTTTCAAAAAAAAAAAAATTAATCTGTATATATAAAAACCATATTTGTAAGACTTGAAAAATTGATTCCCTATTGAGTGATTAAGCACTAAGGAAGGGAATAGTAGTGATAGGCTTGCATACTTCTTTATTACTAGACTGTAGTATCTATTATGAAGTGATGTATGCAATGTTTTTGAAGAAACACATGAAGATCTTAAGCAAATTGAGATAGAAATTTGTATTGTAAGAACTTAAGAATATGTTGAAAAGAAGTTTGAGTTGCCCTGTGTAATTACATGGTATGAAAAGGCTTGTAGAGCTATAAGAAAAAGTGCATCAATATATGTATCCTTGTATGGTTCCTAGTGCAACCATGATTTGTAATCAGCCCATGTCATGTAATAAAAGAAGTTTCAGCATTAAAAGGTACATGGCCATAAATTTTTATGGCATTTGTGTTTACCCAAATGTTATTCCACCCGATATCATAAATGAGCTACCAAAGTTTGGTGGTACAAAGTGTGAATTAGCTAGTAAGCATTTGCAGCAATTCAACAATTTAATGGATGACTTTGAAGTAGATCATGAGGTTGTTTGTTTAGTCTCTAAAAGGAGATTCAAGAGATTGGTTCTCTAATTTACCAACATGCTCTGTCTATTCTTGGAGTGAGTTCAAAGTAGTGTTCATGGAGCAGTTTGGTGAAAGAATTAGTGTTGGTTATATGCTTAACAAATTTATGAACATTGAGAAAGAAGAGGAGGAACTAGTCCCAGCATTTAACCAGAGATTTGCTAAAACATTAAGAGATGTTCCTAAGTTCTTGAGACTAAGTGATGCAATGTGTTTGGTTGTTTACTTGGGAGATTTTCATAATAATATGGGTAATATACTAAGAGATAAGGATCCCAAAACCTTGCATCAAGCATATGGGATAGCCATGAACATTGAAAAAAACCTAAATTATGGAATACTTAAGGGTCATTTGAATACAAGTGCTTGCTACCGTAAGACACCAAATGTTGATAAAAGGTGTAAGTCAGAAGTTAAAAATGAATATCAGAGCACTGACACCCCAATTATTTTAGCTTATACATCATTTCATAATGTTGATCGCACTAGCCCTGTTATGAGTTATGATGAGATGTATGCACCTGTGGATTGCATTCATGAAGTTTCAAATGCATTACATAGCACAGCTAATAAGAGATGCAAACAATTTTAGATATTTGGCATATCACACCCTGTGCTAAAACTATTAGCTATGATGAGGTCACAGAGAAGGTTCATTTGAAGTCTTATGGTTCAAATGAATCTAATAACTTGTTTAATGATAAGAGTATTGATTAAATAAGTATACTCTTAGATGATCAGGCTATGCATTGTGATGAGAGTTTGAGTAATAGGATGCCATCATTTTTGGGTGATAGTGCTATAGAGCTTAAGGAAGTTTCTGGCCCTGATATCTTAGATTGTGTGGACATGATAGAAATTTCAAATATGTGTGCTAAATAATCAGAGGATCAGATGAAGGATGGCATTGGCTGCTATGAGTTCAAGGCCAATTTTGATTATGCCTATGAGGAGGACATTCACTGTGGTGTTTCAGAGTATGATGATATGGATGATTTACATCTTCATGTTGAAGAGATTGAGGCTTATATAACAACAATGAATGTAAGGGAAAACCCCTTATTTGATGAGCCTCCACCTTCACCAGATATGAGAAATAATGATCCTTATTGGTGCATGGATAACCCACTCTTTGCTGAGGATTCTAATGATGCATCTAAAACAGAGTTAGAATGTGGCCTTAAGGAAATAAAGCAACACATTGATGAGATCTTTGAGGGTATTGCTTATGAATTTTTTACATTTAATACAAATGTTGCTGACAAGGTTGAGTATCATAATGCCAACTACTTAGAAGAGTATGAACATTTTCAGTTCCTGGGGGAAATTTTGATGAAACATGACAAGGAAATGAATAACAAGGAATGTTATTTGGAGTATGAACATGTTTTATGTTATAGAAATAACACATGTGCCATGTGATAATGAAATTCTTCAATTTATGCCTGATTATACAACACAAAATGATAGGGATTACTTTGGAAATGTTATCCTCAAAAAGGTTGTGAGAGATGTTAATAACAATTATTGTAATCAGACAAACTCTCACTTGTTCAGAAGAGGCCTAACATTTGTTTTAGAAGGAATGAAATTACTCTTACTTCAATGGTACAACAATGACAAGTGTGGATGGAAAGACATCAGTTCTTTTAAGAGGCTAGTTTTTGACAAAGGTTGGACCTTACCTAAGGTTTTTGTGGCTTGGTGCCACCAATCAGGAAAATAAAGTCTGGTTAAACTGAAGGGTGCATACTACAATTTGCTGCTCTAGGGAAATTTTCACATTGGTTGGGTGGAGATTGGATCTATATTTTCAGGTCCTTTTGGCCTGTGTAAATCTTGACATATGTTGTTTCTTTTGTTTTTTTCTTGTGCCTGGTCTGCTTCACCCAAAATTTTGGAATCTCACCATGCCCATAGGAGGCATGTGTCCCTAGTCGGAGCCACTGATGGAACCCTCAAAAAAACTTTTTTTCTATCTTAAATCCTTATTGCATTTGGATGTAGGGTTGCTTTATGAGGGTTTAGGGTTTTATTCGTTACACATGCTTACAGGTTTCTATTTGGTCATTGACTCCTTATTACCCATTGCTAGTCATTTTAAAAACATCTTATGCCATTCACTATCATCTGGTAACCGTTCCCTCAAGCCTAAGTCCCGGTCTTCTATTTTATAAGGTTGAGTAAAGGATCTCTTTAATTTTACATCCTTTGCATTTCATGACTTAAAAATTTTTGAGTCTATTATTTTCATGTTATCCTAGGGATCCCCTTCATTAAGAACAATTTAAGTGCACGTGTTTAATTTTTTTCACTTAAGTCCCGACGGCCATTGTGTTCTTATCACTCATTGCTAATTACTTCAAGAGTGCATATTTTGAATTATCGACGAGCGATGAGGTGATATTTTTATGATATCGCTCATCACTAATGGTTTTCAAGTTTCAAAATTTGTATTAGTGATGAGTGATGCCCCGGTCTTATGTTCTTGTGTTTCTATCACACATCACAAATGATCATAAAATGATAAGTCTTGGATCAGCGATGAGCGATATGATGTAGTATCGCGTGATCATGGATATGTTTTAAATGTAAAAACCACATTAGCGATATGTGATGGACCTTATGAACGTTGTAAATCCTCTCATCACTAATTGCTCGCATAATGTATGAGGAGAATTAGCGATGAGCAACGGCCTTATGTTATATCGCTCATCGTGAATTCATTTTAGAACTTGAGTTATGAATTAGTGA
Source organism: Sequoia sempervirens (assembly GCA_007258455.2). Lineage (NCBI taxonomy): Eukaryota > Viridiplantae > Streptophyta > Pinopsida > Cupressales > Cupressaceae > Sequoia > Sequoia sempervirens. The sequence continues at coordinate 94,029,913 of VDFB02000007.1, read as the reverse complement.
CAAGTGATGGTGTCTTCTAAAGGGTTTTTCTTTCGCTAATATGATGAGATCCTATGAGTGATGTCTTTTGTACCATTCATTTTGTGCAGGTGCATGTGTCTAGATCCGGTGCCTCCACGACATCTCCCATCGCCGATAGGAGCCTTGGTGCAAAGTTTGAATTGGCAATGCACAATGGAGGGACGAATGTGACCAAAGGTCAGGCTACAAAACCAAGGGCTAAAGATCATCGCAGGGATGTTTACATCGCTGATGGAGCTGGGTGAAGATGAAGTAAATCAACGACAAGCGATGACTAATACATGGAATGAGCAACATGGTAGGATCTTGAGGTTTTTAGCATAAAGTAAAAAGGAAAGTAGTGAAAGGACTGAGGAACCTTTGATGAAGTTTTAAAATAGGATGATCCAATGGACTAAAAATCATCGCATGAATAATTTCATCACTAATTGCACCCTAAAATTTGGGGGAGATCAACGATGAAGTGATGAAACGTATAAGGAAAGTTTCTCTCTAAGAAGAACTAATTTTGTGTACTTCACCGATATTAATGAAAGCACGGATTAGGTTGGCGATACATGTTAATTGACAGATCGCAACACTTGGGTTGGCATCACTGTTTTCTATGAACAAGTTGCTAAAATCATAAAAAATGAGGCTCAGATTACCATGGATGAAGTTTTAAATGCTTTAAAATCAATGGCTTAGATTTAAAATTGAGTTGTTAAGTTATCAACTCACTCGCGTGAAGAATTCTGAAATCACTAATTCTGCATGCTTCAAATTGTCTATTTAATATAGATTGTCTATTATTCTTTTTCATCAATATTCAGTCTGTAGTAAATGAGAGGCATTGGTTAGTAAGGAAGTGTGAGTATAAAATTTTCTGAAGTAGGAGTCTTGTCCTAGTTGATTAGGTCTGCCATGGTTGTTCGAGATTCTGAGAAGCTATGTTTGTTTGAGTATGAGGAAGTTGCTCTTGAGGATGAAAGTGGAACAAAAGGAGCTCCTAATACACCAAAAGGTAGAATAGGACTCAATAAATTCAAGGAGTATAGTAACAAGAAGAATTACCACCCATGGGACCAGATAGTTTTAGAAGAATTAGTCAAACATAGAGAGAAGAGGATGGTGAAATATGAAAAGAAGGAGAGGAGAGAAAGTGAGCACTGTAAGGCTTATCCCAAAGGATGTAATTCTCCATGTGAGGTTTCTAATAACCCTTCAGACAGTGAGGGTGACACTGATCCAGAGGGTGATTATTATTCCCTCTCATTGGTACTATCAAGGAATTCTGACAAGGAGGTGGTGACAGTTTCTCCAGTCACACCACGAGCAAAACATGGGCGAGTATCCTCTAAGGGTGATGACTCAGAGTGATGACTGCGCCCTATTTTTGTTTTTGATGAAACCATGCCCTTTATGTTAGGATTATCCAATTCAGCACTCATGTGATTTCTTGTTTCTAGTGCTGAGGTGGAATATTTTTGGGTTGGTGTGTAGGAGAAGTGCCAGACTAGTTAACCTTGGCGATGTGTATGTTGTTTTTGAACAATATCAAAGTTTGTGCTAGAGCTACTATTGGAGAATCTTTTTTGGTCAACAAGGATGAGGATTCAACATGGTTGCAACAAACTCTGCCTTTTGAGGAGTTAGCGTGTCTTCATTCATGGAATATGGAATGTGGTCTTTTACTTTCCATTTTCCTTAGATGATTGCATGTAATAAACTAGGAATATATTGAATTATGTTGCAAATGAAACGAAATGTAATTGTAATTAAGCTTGATGCTTGTTGCTCCCTTGTTCTATAAAAAGGATTTCAAGGCTTATTACAATGGTCGAATTTTGAAGTCTCAATAGGGTTCTAGGTGAAAGCTAAGTTTAGGAAAGGCACTTTGAATAGAATACTAGAAATAAGTCAGTAGTTTGTCTTGGATGTGAAATCCTGTATGTAGCAATCTTAAATAAGTTTTATAGTAATTATTGATATTGAAACAAATATTAGTCTAGAAGCAAATACTCTCCAATGTATGTTCCTTACAAGTTATGAATGAGAAATACTAATGGTGTTATCATTGTCTTCAGATATTTCATTTGAATGTATTACTCTATTTTCAGCTTTAATTCAAGGAGTTAATTAAAATGCTTGAAGAGGGCTATAAACTTTGTAAGAAATTGCTTAGGATTCATAAGAAGTAAATGTTTCAAGCACATTAAATTTTCATAAATGCAAAGCAATATGAAAATAGTCCTCCTATTTACAAATTAAGTAATTTGTAAATTACTGATCCTTATATACTTGACTCCGTTGCTCCAATTAATGAGACATTGGTCATTTTGTCAGAAAACCTTGCATAAAATAAACAGATAGTGTTCCTGGCCCTAGACTTAAGATAAGACAAAATTCAATTTAAAATCTTTTCAAGGATAGTATAGGTGGGATTATCCCCAATTCCTAACAAATAGCTAGTCACTCACTTGAAAATCCGCCAAATTATTAGTGAGATGAATTTTATTTGCAATAAGTAGGAATCAATATGTGTATAAATGTGTTATTAATCGAATATACTTCCCAAAAACACAATTGGGATCACCCTCCTAGGTTTCACAGAGTCTGAAGTGAAGGAGTATGGACCATAAAATCCTATGCTCATTGTGTTGGCTACTAACCTAGCATTTCTTCATCAGAGGAGTTGGCTACTTTTTAGAGAATTGCTTAGTTCTACTGGAAAAATAAACAACACAATAAGTGCTCTTCTGATGAAGGTTGTTATGAAGTGGATGTAGATAATCAAAGGCAAGTTTATAATGCATATCATCAGCAAATTATTTCTTATGAAGATTCCAATAGTGATGTTGAGGCTTACAACTTGGAGGAAATTGAAGATGGTGTTTCATTAAGGAGACCCTCAGAAGAGGAGATTGCAAAATACACTGTGGTCTTAGTTTCCCAAGCTAGAAGTTCCTATCATTTGAGGAATAGAACCGTTGGAGGCAAACAAGGTAGTCTTGTTGGTCTATTCATCAAGGAACAAAACACCAAGGGAAAAAACACAAACTTGATGAAAAAGTAGAAGCAGTCAAAGCTAAAGAAGGCAAGGGAGATAAAATTTGTGCCAAGTGAGCAAAAAATCCAAAAGTTATTTGAGGACACAAATCCCTTGCTGAGAAATTAAAGACACAGAAGCAAACTCCTAAAGCCACAAGGAAGGATGCTAAACACAAGGTTGAGGCAATAAAAAATCAACAGAAAGATAATAGCAACGAACAAGGTATGTCCTTAATCAAACTTCCCAAGTATACTCGTGTTGATATGTTTTAGTTACTTAGTCAAGTTAAAGTATCTGTGCCTTTTCTTGAAATGATGAGGATAGAGGAACATAAACAAAAGGTAGTAGCTCTTATCAATGGCATTGTCATAGCCTGTAATGATTTAGTGGTGCTCACTCCACCCAAATTGAGTGAAAAGGATAAGAAAGGTAAAGAAGTTGAGGGAGTAATTATTGAGATTCCCCATATTTTCCTAGGAAGTTTTGTAAATACTTGTCCTAATAAGATAGATCCATTTTTCCTTACCTTGGTGATTGGGAAAAATTTTATAAAGAATTGTATCATTGACTCTAGTGCATCCAACAATATCATGTCGGTTAAAATCATGGATGCACTAGGGTTAAAGGTTGATAGCACTTATGGCAATTGTTATGCCATGGATGCGAGAGAAGTCCCTATTATGGGTGTAATAAATGAACTTCCTTATAGATTGGCAGCCTAACCTGACAAAGAATTTAAAATGAGTGTGGTAGTGGTAGATATCCCACCTAACTATGGAATGTTGTTTTCACGAAAATGGAGTGCATCTATGGGAGGCAGTATGTAGTGTGACATGTCTTATGCCATATTTCCCATTGATGGTAAGAATGTCCAAGTAATGAGAGAACCTAGGGTACAACATATGTTGGAGCATGGTCCTAAAGATGACAATTTTTTCATAGATACTAATATTGATGAGTTCAAGAGAGAAGAAGTACCAAGAGAGGTTGAGAGGTGTCCTGCACCTATAGAAAATGAAGTTTCAAGAGTATCTGATAAAGAGGGACTCTGGAAAATGTACTTTGTTGGTGCAAGCTCCAAAGAGGGGTCTAGTCCAGGAATTTTATTAGTATCACCTACTGAAAATACTTATAAGTTATCTTTTACATTGTCTTTTGTCTGTACAAATAATGTGGCAAAGTATGAGACCTTATTATTGGGATTGAGACTCGCTGAGAAGCATGGAATAAGAAATCTAATGGTGATTGGTGATTCTAAGCTTGTGATATCCCAAGTAAGAGCTAAGTATGCCTACAAGAATAATAGACTAAAGCAATACAAGCATGTTGTATGGGATTCCATTGAGCAGTTTGATACTTTTGGGATTGATTGGATGGAAAGAGGACATAATAGAGTAGCTGATTTACTTGCTAATATTGCATTAAGACCCTATGATGTAACTTTCATAGGAATCTCTAAGGTTGAGATATAGACAAGGTCATCCATCGCTAACAACATATACAACTGGCAGATTTTTAATGATGATGAGGATATTCTCAAATTCCTAAATTGTGTCGATAAATATGAAGATCAGGAAATTGACTTTGGTGGATTTGTTGAGAATATTGATGGAAAGGACACGGTGTTTGGTAAAGAGGTCATTCAATTAAAAACAAATAAAATCTCCAAAGGCCTTGTAGCTCTTGAAAGGGTCTTTGATTGTCAAGATACAAACAAGGCCAAAACAACTGCTCACCCAGAGGACCTAGAGGAAGTAAACTTAGGAACTGAAAATGCCCCAAAGAAAGTTTATGTAGGAAAGAAGATGAAGCCAAAGGTGAAGTTAATGTTAATTACCTTACTCATAAAATGCAAACATGTCTCTGCTTGGTCATACAATGACCTGAAAGCTTATAGAGAGGAATTGTTTTAGAATGAAATTCCTTTAAAGGATGATGCAAAACCTTTCAGGAAAAAGCAGAGACCAATTAATCCTACTTTAGCTCCCAAGATGCAAGAGGAGTTGGTAAAGTTGAGGGATGTTGGTATTATAAAGCCCATTAGACACTCTTCATGGGTATCTAATCTAGTACCAGTAAGAAAAAAGAATGGTGACATAAGATTATGTGTTGATTTCAGGAACCTGAATGTATCCTCATTAAAGGACAATTACCCATTACCAAATATGGAAGCTATGTTACATAAGGTAACTGGTTGTGAGCTATTATCAATGATGGACGGTTTTGCAAGTTATAATCAAGTGAAAGTAAAGGAGACTGAGCAGTACAAGACTGCATTTACTACTCCCTAGGGTACTTACATTTATGTCTGGATGCCTTTTGGCTTAACAAATGCAGGTGCCACTTTTCAAAGAGCTATGGATGTAGCTTTCTCAGATTTTATTGATTTATTTATGGCTATATATCAAGATGACTTGACCACTTATTCTAAGAAAGAGGAAGATCATTGTATGCATTTAGAAAAGGTATTTGTCAGGTCATTAGAATATGGGATATCTCTGAATCCAAAGAAATGTCTCTTTGGGGTCACTGAAGGAAAGTTGCTAGGGCCATATTGTATCCAAGGAAGGAGTAAGGATAGACCCTGAAAGAGTAGCAACCATAGACAAGATCCCTCAGCCCAAAAATGCTAGGGTATTCAGTCATTTTTTGGACAAATAAATTTTTTGAGAAGGTTTGTAACCAACTTTGTAGAAATCACAAGACCTATTTCCAAAATGTTGAAGAAGGGTGAAAAGGTGCTTTGGAGTGAAGAACCTAGTCAAGCTTTCAAGAAAATAAAACAAGCTATTAAAGAGGCTCCAGTTTTAAAGTCTCCCGATTTTTCTAAACCAATGCAGATTTTCTCTTTTGCCTCTTTTCATACATTTGATGTTGTTTTACTACAGAAAAATGAGGAAGGTTTTGAACAACCAATTGCATTTTTTAGCAAATATTTATAAGCTATAGAATTCAAATATGACACTATTGAGAAATAGGCATATGCTTTGGTAAAGGTTGTAAAGGATTTCAGGACTTACTTACAAGGGGCTATAGTCATAGCTTTTGTACCAAGTGTTGTGAAAGATATTTTCACTCAGCAAGAGACAACAGGTAGAAGGTGTAGATGAATCAACAGGATCCAAGAGTTTAACATTGATGTTCATATTACCAAACCGGTAAGAGGACGGGGCCTAGCCAAGTTAATGGCAAAGGCTAATTTGGAAGCTAATCAAGTTAATCAGACTGAAGTGATTGATGTTGCACCTCTCTGTGATATGCAAACATGCGGATGGTATAGAAGAAATATCCAGTATTTACAAACCTTGTAGTGTCCTGCTGACATGGCTGACAACAATAAAAGAACACTGAAATTGCATGCCATCATATGATTATTGACAGTGAATTATGGTGGAGAAGCCTAGATGGTGTACTCCTTAAGTGTGTAGATGGAAAGCAGGCATTGGAACTTTTGTAGGAAATGCACAATGGGGTGTGTGGTGGTCATTACATGGCAAAGACCACTACACACAAGATTTTAAGAGTTGGATTCTGGTGGCCTACTGTTTTTAAGGATGCTCACAAGTTTGTTAAAACTTGTGATGCTTGTCAACAGTTCTCAAGAAAGTTGAAGTTCTCTGAAAATTTACCACTCAGGCCTATGACAGTTCAAGCCCCTTTCCAACAATGGGGAATTGATTTCATCAGAGAAATACCAAAGAAATCTAGTGGAGGCCACTCATGGATTCTTGTTGCCATTGACTACTTTACAAAATGGGTGGAAGCAATACCCACAAAGAAGGCAACAAGCAAGGTGGTAATTGATTTTCTATTAAATAATATTCTTATCAGATTTGGAGTCCCTGAGAGGATTATCTCAGATAATGCTATGTGTTTCAGGTTAGATGAATTCAAGGACTTTTTTGATAGACATGGTATACAAGTTTCTTACTCTTCGCCTTACCAGCCTCAAGGAAATGGTCAAGCTAAGTCTAGCAATAAGAGCTTGATGAAGATAATCAAGAGAGTTATGGAAAAGAACAAAAAGGCTTGGGAATCAAAGCTAAAATTAGCACTCTAGGCAGATAGAGGACTATGAAAAAGGCTACTAGTTATTCACCATTTGGCTTAGTGTATGGTCTAGCTACTAGATTGCCACAGAATAACCTGCTCAAAATGTATAAGTTTGTGCAGGAATATGATGAAGAAATCTATGATGATATGCAACAAGAATAAATAATCTAGTGCAATTAGATGAGACTAGGAGGGAAGCTCAAGTTAAAAACATGAAGATGCAATTGCAAGTTAAGTGTCTATATGACAAGAGAGCTTCTCCCAGAAAGTTTGAAGTGGATAGTATGGTGTTAGCCTAGAATGCAAGAGCTCGAGATAAGGGAAAGCACAAGAAATTTGAAGCATTATGGACTAGCCCTTATTTGATAGTCAGCACTCATGGGGAAGATTCATATTTCCTTCAGAGCTTAATAGGTGAACTTTTTGAATTGCCAGTACATGGACAATTCTTAAAGCCATACTTCTCCTAAGTATGTTATTTTCCATGTACGATTTCGTTTTGTATATTATGTATATAGGTGTGTTTGCTTTTTTTGTTTTTGCTTTCATCCTGCTACCTAGTCCAGGTAGCTCCCTAGATTAAGTCCTCTTGTTTTTATCCACATTGTTGGTCTACTTCAACCTAAGATTCTCGGGATCTCGATATGCCTACAAGAGGCATACATCCCCAATCGGAGCCACTGATGGAACCTGCAAAAAAAAATTGTTCCATCTTAAACCCTTGTCACATTTAGACGTAGAACTAATATGTGAGGGTTTAGGATTATTGCTTCCATAAACGCTTGTAATGTTCTATTTTTTTGTTGACTCCCTTTTGCCTATAGCTAGTCATCTTAAAACTTCTTGTATCTATCATTATCGTCTGGTAACCGATTCCCCCATCCTAAGTTCAGGAATCTTAATTTTTATAACGTTAAGTTAAAGGCCTATTTGGCCTTTACATCCTTTGCATTATAATGGTTTAGGTGCTTTTGAGTCCTTTCTATCATATCATCCTAGAGGGTTCCCCCCCCATTAAAAAAACCTATGAGTACATGCCTAAAGATTTTCACTTAAGTTTTGTTGGCCTCTTTATCGATCATCGTTGATTACTTTTGAAGTGTATGTTCCAAATCGGTGACAAGCGATGAGGTGATGTCTCTTTGATATCACTCATCGCAAATAGTTGTGGAACACTTAAATTGAATGAGTGATCAGCGATGTCCTTCGTATTAATCAGCGATCACTTATTGCCAATAGCTTTTGATCCTTCAATGTTGTAGTAGTGATAAGTGATGCCCTCTAGCCTTATGATCTTATCACCTATCGCAAATATGTTATGAAATGATAAATTCAAATCAACGATGAGCGATGGGATGGGTTTCCTTTGTATTGCATCTCACAGATTTGTTTGAAATGCTAAGTTCTATATTAGCGATATGCGATATGTAATAGCACTATGATGATCTCTCACCTAATTTCTTGCGAACCATATGAGGACCATTAGCGATGAGCGATGATCCGATGTTTTCTAGCGTTCATCATTAATCCATTACAAAGCCTTCAATCTTGATTGTTGATGAGCCATAGAGTTCCTTATTTAAAAGTTTATTTCACTAATCTGAGTACATCTTATCTACGATGTCTTTTGTGCCATTGATTTCATGCAAGTGTACATGTCTAGATCGGATGCCTTCAATATACTCCCTGTCGCTAATAGAAGCCTAGGTGTGAAGATTGGATTAGCAAGGAGCGATGGAAATGAATGTGATCAAAGGATAGGTCGTAGATCCAAGGGTTGAGATTTCATCACATAAGACACTTGCATCATTGATGGAGCTAAACAAGGATGAAGTATATCAGTAATAAGCGACAACTATTACATGAAGAGGCAACGTGGCGAAATCCTGAGCACCTCGCATAAACCAAAGAGGAAGGTGGAAACATGAACTGATAACCATTGATGTTTTAAATCTGAATGATCAACGATCAGGGTTCAAACCTGAATAACTAATTGTCAGTTCACTTGCACGAACTTACTATCAAGCATTAATGGTGGAATGCATCTTTCTTGGATGTAAAAGAAAGTAGATACCTAGTTGATCGTGCACTTGGACTCATTGGCTAGCAGAAGGGATACCAAGAGCTGAAGAAATTGTGAGGGAAATTTCAGAAATTACCAATAACAAATGTGGCATAGCGTTCACCCAGATAAGCAAAAATGATATCTCCTTCTAGCTGAAGTATTGAGGTGAATACCTTAGAGCGTTGATAAAAAAATTGGGGAATTGTTTATTTGTTCACTACTGATAACTTCAATTTGGTGATTAAGCACTAAATAGATTTTCAAGAATGTGTCTCGTTCCATAGTAGTATTTCATGCTCTCATAATTGTGAAGGGTTTCTTTTGACTGTAAGAAATTGTAAACCCTAGTTCTATTACATTGCAAACATGAGTGATGCAAACCCCAATGAATCAAGTATTAAACCATAGAGGAAACCAAAACAGAAGAGGGTTAAACGACTTAAAACTCAAGATGTTTCAACTGAGGTTAAGTCTAAGCCATTGGCAGTGTCCAACCCTTCACCAAGTATTCCTGCAACGTCCACTACGTAAGAAGTGCAAAGAAAGAAACGGAGAAATTTATGCAAGAGGCCTCTAGAGATATAAAGGAATGAGGATCACGAATTGGTAAAAGACCCACAAGTCAAGTTGTCATGACCACTAGGTTGATTGATAGTGCTGGTGAAAGTGGTGAAAAACCACAACCTCAGAGCAGATGGCAATTGTTCTGGTATGCTTTCAATAGGTGACATTCTAGCAAGCCTGCATGTCATCTATGGGGGTTGAACCTTGGAAAGTTGGTGGTCCTGAATGTGTTTGTGGAAATGGACTTAATGATGGAACTAGCTAGGCACTATAACCCTATGGACAAGACAATCTGAAGTGAAAATTGTGATATAATTTCGGAGGTAACAAAGGATAAGATGATAGATGTATTTGGGTTAAATCCCAATTATACTGTAAAGTTTAAGCGTGCTAAGTTATATGTTGAGTATGAGAATAGGAAATCTGCATACAAAGAAAGACTGCTTGTGCGACACAGAAGGAGCAAAGAGAAATTCACTGCTAAGGATGTTGAGCCTTTCGAATGTGAAGAGTTTGAAGATTACTTCGAGAACACTTATTATTGCTTAAACCAAGTATTGGCTCAGGACTTTGAAGTTAGGATAGCCCCTGATTTATTGGTGATGGTGGCAGATATACAAGGTCATAATCAAAATTCAGGTTTTGATTATGCCAATTTTCTTGTTGAACGGATGCATGAGGATTTCCTCAACCTAAAAAATGAGGTGATCCCCTTATATTTCCCCCATTACTCTTTGTTGATGCATATGCTCTTATGGGAGGGTGATTATGAATGGAAAAGAAACTTGGATTTGAAACTTAGGGACAGTGAAAATAATGTTCTACCAATACAGATGTGGACATACTTTTGGGATCAGGAGTGCTCCAGTTCCAATTATATCTTGTTTGCTAATACTATTAGATATGGTATCTTAGAAACTTTGGGTGTGGCACCTATATTCAGGATTTCTCCAAAGATCAGAAGTATCATGCGTCCAAAGGTTATACCAGGATCAAAAGCCACACATAACTGGGTAGATTGGTTTTTACATTCTGAATATACTTTGATCAGAGGCTATCGAGCTAAAGTGGCACCTCATTGTCTACCCATGTATGTCTCAGATAGATTGGCTTCTATAGAGCTCATATGGCAAATTGATGTCATTGATTATGAGATGTTTAGAAAGCCCAAGAAAGGTATTGTGGTAAATCCCCAATGTGTTTTTGCTTACTTCATAGTCATTTCCCTTAAGGGGTATGAAAATTTTGCCATCATGGTAAATAATCTTAGAATGCATGTTGATGAGATTAGAGTTTTTGATCTAGAGGGGTTTGTGGCAAGAAGGGGAAGACAAAAAAGCTTAGGCATCATACGGCATGAATTCTTATATAAAGATGATGTACTAAGAAATTTGATAAGTGATGAGGCTGTTAAGACAAGAAAGAAGGAATGGACATCTATAATGAACATTGAGGAAAGTATCATTAAAAGGAATGCCTTTTACATAAGCCCATACAATGTAATTGCAAACCCCCTAGAAAGAGCCTTCACTATGCTAAGGGATTATCAGTGTGGTGAGTTTAAGGTAAAGGTAATGGAGGCCGTTGATAAAGCACAGGGTCTCCTAGAGCAGCAACGGTAACAACAAGCTATGGATATCCTAGAACAACCTGTAGATGTTCAAGAGGTCAGGGAGGAACAAATGGCAAAACATGTGCTAGGAAATGAGGTGGAGCAGAAATTTCCCCATCCCCATATTGAAGAGACTATAGTTCAGATGTTCCCCCTGACAGAATTGTCAGATGGCAATATGACAAAGAAAATGATGATGATCCCAGGATTAGGGAGTGATGAATTTTTGGCTGCTGATAAATTTGTACAGACCAAGGAATTTCAGGAGTTTATGATTCAACAGTGGAGTAAGGAGATAAAGCTGAGACTTGAATCAACCCAAGCTAATGTTGAAACTTCTTATCAGGAGGAAGCTGAGAAAGCAGAGGAAGAGATAATCAGGGCTGAAATTCCAGCTATTACTCGCACTGAAGCTAGAAAAATTGTCAAGGATAGTGGAATCATGTTATTGTCAGGATGTACTATCATTGTTGCCATAGCATATGATGCAGTGAGAAGAGATCCTCAAGATTTAATATTTGAGGATAAAATGTTTGGTTTTGGATATAGTCTAAAGTTGCATACTCTTGCAATTTGGTCTATGGCACCTAATACTGGCAAACATGTTGTTACTAGACCTATTGAAGAAGTTATTGGTTTTGTAATGGTCAAAAGAGCTACTGACATAACTCATATCCAAGCAGTTGAGTTAACTACCCATATTGTAATGCTTAGTGTGGATATTGCACATATTTTTCAAAAAAAATATGATTCTTTGGTTAAGGAGTACAATAAGGCCTTTGATGAGCTAAATAAGATGAGAGCCACTGTTCAGCCTACTCAAAAGACAATAACTTCGTCATCCTCTTCTTCATTTGATTATTCTACGTAGGATAGGGAGACCTTGGCCTTGAGAATTGATGATCTGAAAGGTAAGTTAACTGCTGAGAAGGAAAATGTCAAGCAGGCCAAACTTGAAACAGTCAAGGTGGCAAATGAAATTTTTGAGGATGTACTGAAGCATAGGGTGACCAAGTTGGTCCACGAGGCCAACGATGTTTGGGCCACTTTTAAGAATATTCATGAGGCAAATACAAAGTATCTGCAAGTACAAGAGGCCTTCTAGAATGAATGGAATAATTGGATTACTAGGGTAAATGCTTTGAAAGAAATGATGCCCAAAATGAATGAAGACCCCGAGGCACCTACCAATATTCTTGACATTTTGCAAATCATTGATTCAATAAATGAAATAACTACTTTCCATGGAAAGTTAGGTATACAACTCCAGAGTAAGTTGAAGATATTCAAAGAGATGGAGGAACACGATATGCCTCATATATTGAGTTCAAAAGGTGAATTACATCCATTTGACACCTGGAAGAAAGATTTTGGAGGAATGCTTGCAGCAACTATGATGGCCTTAACTATCACCGACTACCATTTGCTCAATTCAAATATTGACACAATGGTGGAAATTGAAACAAGGATGGACATATTTGTTAAAGAAGCCAAGATTTTAATTGATGCAAGATATTCTCAGTACATTACTAAGGTGCAAGATTTGTTGAATGTAAAATGGCCCATTGAAGAAGAATATAACACTTGGTTGGAGAAATACACAAAATGAATATGTGTAGGGATTGATGAGTAAGATGAATAATGGATAGGAGAAGAATAATTCATAGCCTGAATATAGTACAGATTAGGCTTTTGATAAAACATGGTAAAATATTATTCTCTCCTCAATTTGAAATGGATGGCACGTGGTGCTAATGTGGATAAGTGAATTTTGACTTTTGTCTTCTTTCCTTGTCTTGCTTCGTAAGTTTTGTTGTTTTGGCTTTCCCACGGTTGGCATTTTTTGAGCGCATGGAGAATATCTTGAAACTGTTGTAAAAAACTAATGATGTCTTTGGAAGTGGTACCTATTTTCTACGAGTAAAAGTCAATTTTGCCTCGTGTTTATTTGCTTCACCTGAAAACTCCAGTGTAACTGAAAATAGAATATTGTTGCAACGGTCCAATTAAATCTTGACATGTGTGTTTTCTGGTCTGAAGCTTGTTTTGCTCCTTCGTCTCTATAAGAAGGAATCTGGGGCCAAAAGCAGGAGTTAGTTGAAAAAAAAATTGTTAAACACTGTGAAATTGTCAAGACAATATGAAGCAAGGTTTAGAGTTTTTGTTTTGAGTTTCTTTTGGATTTCATATCTATGCATGTAAATTTGATAGCAATATAGCATTCATAATGCAAAGTAATATCAATTTCATGGTTATTGTCTCTCGTTGTATGCGTTCCATAAGTTATGAGTGAAAGTAATCCAAGATTTCTTTCGTTTGTCTCTATCATTGCTTGGTAGATGTTTAGTTTCATGCTTGCTTATTGATTCAATGAATTGATGTAAGTGCTTGGGTGAGATTAATAATTTATAACTGGGTGCTAGGATGGTTGTAAGTAGTAATAATCATGAACGTCATAGAGAAATGTTGTAATGCAAGATTTATTGAGGTTATAGGTGATATTGTTTAGATTGTTATCAGGTCACATAAAATGATACTGACTCCATGCTTGGAATGAAGGCACTGGTTCATGTAGAGTATTTGTGGTTTATTTCCTGTGTTGATTCATTAGCTACTCAAATTTTAAATCATAAACTTTCAAGTGGATATTATTTTTGTGTCTTGTGTTAAAGTTCCATCCTCTCATGCGCAATATATGACATTGATTAATAAGTTGCCGACTTATTTGATGCATATATTATTGAATGGTTTCATGATAGATATCTGTTATTGGCGATGTATTTGATAGTAATTGTGTGAAGTGTCTAAATGTACATTGTGGGATTACCCTCCCAGGTTTTTACAGAGCCCGAAGAGTAGGAATAGAAGTCTTGCAGCTTTTATTCGTTCATTGGCCAATCCCTTTGGAATTACTGATAATTGGAAATGGCAGTGTCTATAGGTATGTCTGGAGATCAGTTTGGTTCTTAAAAAATAACCAACACGTCTAACACGTAGAGTTTGTTATTCATGCTTTTACAATTGTGATATGGCGTTTAAAAACAATCTTGAATGAAAAACACTTCTTTTTTATACATCTTGAGAAATGTTATGAAAATTTGGTAGAAAGGTTTTCAAACAAGACAATGAGTTTGTATTTTAGCAAATCTTACAACACTAGCCACTTTTTGCTCGAAAAACATTTATGTTTCCACAACCCTTTTGCTTGAAAATTCATGGCTCTCCACAACAGATTTTTGATGTGTCACCACAACTGACCGCATATAAGTCTAGGTGCAATGTCTTGACCCTCCCAACAAATTTGTATATTGATTGGTCCATCTATAATTATATGTGGCATTGCACGCACTGGCCTATTGCACTTGACAACTCACTCCAAATTGGTATAGGACTAACTCTATTTTTTTTTATTGATATTGAAGTTAAATCTTAGATAATGTAATCATGCAAATGATATAAATGAAATATGCATATAATGTAGCTTAAATCAAACCAAATACATGCAAAACTCAAAATCAATTGTAGTATATTGATGTGTTGATAACCTGGATGTGGTTGCTCATGATTCCATTAGCATGATGGTATGATAAAAATGATTCAATAGAAATTTGGGCAACATAACAGTAGCATAAGATTGGATTCATGCAAATGAAATGGGAGGCCTCTCAATTATAAAAATTCCATGAGATAGATCAAGGGTCAAGATCAATTGGTGATGGATGGCTAGAATTGAATGAGGATTAAAGTTGGGATCAAAATTGTAGTCATGTCTAGTGTCAAAGGAGGAATAGGGACTAAGTTTAGGGTTAGGATTAGAACAACATCCTTATGGATGGCTAGGATTAAGAGATGGTATGCTAAATGAAGGGATAAGATGATAAATTAGTTTAACTTTTGAAAAACAACAAGACCTTTGGTAAACATGTAAAGGGGGCATTTGTTACACAAGAATAAAATTAGATTATGATCCATGCGAACAAGATAAATGGCTAAGATTAAATGGATAAAGATTGAAGATAAAAGGAAATTAAATATTAGAGAAAAAGGGGAATGGATATTAATTAGCCTAAACTAATTAGTTTAGTTGGAGGATTTGGAGATAAAGATAAACTAATTAAATAATAATATTTATTTAATTAATGGATTGGAATAAAAGTGGGAAAGGATGGGAATAATTAAATTAATAATAAACATTTATTTAATTAATGGCTAAAGATGGACTGAAATGGGGTATGATTGGGTAAGGTCATATTTCATCTGTCCACACATAAATAAATACCGTCTGTGATACTGTAAATGCCCCACCTAAGAATGAAACGCAGGTCAAAGCATTATGGACAGGTTGCAAACACTTCAGAAAAGTAATCGCCGGTTACACTAATGAACGAAAGCACCAATCATAAGGATCTGGGATAACTACAGAAAAACAGATCGCTGTCCTCACAACATTGAATTTAATTATCACCACCGGCCGCCTATGTTAATCAAAGGAGCGATCAAGGGAAGTGCCACCGATTAAGAAATCACATGAGATAATGACTATAGGCAATTCAATAAAAGAGCAGTGGTTACATGAGGAAAGTTGCGACTCCTCCAAAGGGCAGCATAAGAAAGGTTGTGACTTCTTCACAAATAGGATAAATGCGGGGAGTAGGGTACATTTAATGATAGGAAGGCATGAATTTTGAAATAAATATTATGACTGTTTATCAGTAAATTACAGTCAAAGTGGACAAAAACCCTCCAAGGTAAATTGAAAGTTTTAAGGATGAAACCCCTTAAATTCTGTTTGCAAGTTAAGAACAAAACCCCCTAACTTGGGTAGATATAAGGCACAATCATTCAAGAAGAATAGCTGCAGCTTGAAGGAAAATTATAGTAGAAAATCAAAATAAATTCTATTTTCAGATTTATTACATAAGTTATAAATCTTATATTATAATAAAATTTATAATTTTAGATAGTCATATTTATAAATTTGATGCAACTATCTTTTAGAGTTAGATTTATTGTTTAAGGGGGAAAATAGGCAATGTTCTAGAAAGGGGCATTACAGTTTCCACAACCCTTTGCCTGAAAATGCATGGCTCTCCACAACATTCTTGATGTGTATTCATAACTGACTGCATGTAAGTCCAGGTGCGATGTCTCAAATTTGTATATTTGACTGGTCCATCTATAATCATACGTGACATTGCATGCACTGACCTGTTGCAGTTGACAACTCACTCCAAATTGATATAGGACTGACTCCATTTTCTGTGTTGATACCGACTTTCTTTTCTGCACTGATACAAGATGTTAACCAAGCCTTTGTGCCAGAACTGATTTGGTTGTATAGATAAATAATACGCAACAGTTACTGCAAAGTCACGCCACCAATGCAATGAATGAAATAAAAGGGAAGCTGCAAATGATTATTTCCATTTCCAGATGGAACAGAATTTGTTTTGCTGAACACACCTACCGATTAAATTTAGGACTCCATTAGGTGATTATTTCTATTTCCACATGGGATAAATTTGTTTTGCTGAATAGATCTAATACTTAAATTAAGGCCACCATTGGGTGAAAAAGCTTGGCAGCAATAATAGCATTTTCTTTTCAGTCTGATTTTAGCAATTTCCATTAAATATAGACCACCAAAAGCTAGTCTCCATCCATCACAAGGCTATGGAAAGGTTATTTTCTGACCGTTCAGGTGATTAATGGATAGGTCCCTTACCCCTACGCCCCACAACTTAGAAATTTTCATTATCAGTCTATTAGCAATTCTTTGAGTAGACTCTCAGGGAAGAACGATGAAGTTCAAAACACACAGAACCAAGTAAAAATCACAATGAAAGATAAATCTTTTCTTGAAACAAACCCCCACCATGTTCAATTTCTGGATGGTAAATCTGTATTTGTGGATGATACTTTGTTTATGCAACTAAGGTTCTGTCAAATTGGAAAGCTCCTTAATCTATAATGCTTTCCTTAAAGCATTAAAAGGAAAATTACACAACAAAAGAGAAGTGAAATGAAAAACTTAATATAATTTTAAAAGTCTTGAGTATTGAATCGTCCTGACTCAAAAAATATTGGGGAAAACTAAAAGCATTGCTCTACAGTCCACATCAAACTCCATGCAAGTAGAATTTTATTTGATGTCGTGCACTTAGATCATTTTCATCTCCTTATGATCAATTCTAGCAGCACTATTTAGTAGCACTTATACAATTATTCATATTCCCTGCTAGTGGCATCTGAAACAGAAATTGAGTAAAAATAATGAGGACAATTCTTTGAAACAGATATGAGAAAAAAAAAATCTCACCAAATAGAGAAAATAGACTCTTTAAGTCACATATAGGTAAATACTAAAACCTACATCGAAGGAGTCTACAGAAGCAATCCTGTCTATCTGAGACAAAACTAGAGAATCAACCAAAAATATGTTCCTTAAGGAAAATTCAAGGTACCCCTACCCCTAGGAAGTCCAGTAAGTGATATAGATAGATCATCACAATTGTGACTTTTCATGTTACACTTGGGCATTCTCTATCAGAAAAGATTACATTAATTGCACTTAATTTCACCTTGTACGTTGCATGTTTTGAAATTCATTCCATTTTGTTCGGTTCATTTCACGGTTATGGTATTCAAAACAGATACAACTATTTTTCAAGACCCCTAATATGAATTCGGCTGGATACAACAATTTTATACAGAGAGAATTTAAAAAATAAATAGTTAATTACTTTCACATTTAAATCTAAATAAAAAATTAAAATAAAATAAAAATAAATATAATTTAAATATCAATAAAAAATAATTATAACAAAGAAATTAATAATAAACAATGGAAAACTTTAAAACTAGTGAATAAAATGACAATCAGCAACAATAAAAATAAATAGAAGTTTTACAGAATGAATAAACAAAAATTAAAATAGTACAAAATAGCCTAAAGTTGTGCAAATTTCATGTGAGATGGAATTTCCAAACGTGAATTGACAAGATCAATCTGGCCCGGGTGCAGATAAAATGCGTCTTCAATCTGGCCGGGTGCAGATTGCATTCAGACAGCTTTGCATGCATTCCATACTGCTTGGAGTGCATGTACCCAATGGCATTAAATATCTCAGTTTTTTAAATGTTGAACAGAAAACAGAAGGCAGTCAGAGGACACGTTGGGAAAACTGCAGAATGAAAAACACATGGCAGAAAGTGAGGAAAATGCACAGTAGAGGCGTATTTTTTGGTTACATTTTACTTTAACATTGAACATTTTTTTAGAACACCCAGGCGTATCTGTCACATCTCTAAATTGGCCCTAATTCTGGGTATGGATAGCATGTTATTCAGGCCATGTCCAATCTGTACCATACTCATATCTATACCTGCCGATACTTGTACCAGTGTACGGGGGGTGGCATACCCTGCAACCTTGGTTTATTTCTTAGAAGGGGCCATAGTTTTTGTGGAGGCAATATACAATTAATCTTACCCTGTAATTCAACGAAGTTGTGCTATTATTTTGGATTAGTTGTGCTATACAATCCAACGAACATTTGTAGTAGCACTATGGATTTGATTTAGTTTTTTTAAAATGCCATTAAAGATTTTTTGTAATTCAATCGATTAACAAAATAGATTTATCCATTATATGATATGAACTGACTATATATAGCTATTTTTTTGGTAACATGATCATAGTTCCAGTAACAGGCAACAAAGGAACCTCCATGTGATTAATATACAATTGTTAACCACCATGTATGAAAACTTAGTGTGTTAAGCTAAAGATGGTTTTATTTATCTAATTACCAAATTACAAAAGTACATCAGTGTACGATTGTTCAAGTTGAGAAGTTTCTAGCAATTCATAAATATCTGTCCAACAAGATATTTAACATACTCAAGCCTGCAAGCCATCACCCTTCCACCTAATATACACACCACATCAACTTATTCCTTGGATAATAAATAGAAGAGCACATTCTTCTTAATTACATGGCAAAATGCCTGCAGCTCAGGAATCTCTAAAGCTGTGTCTAGTCATTAGGCTGGTCATAGACCCATTCTAACACATCAGACAGAACCTAGACTAATTTTAAGCTATACACAATGGAGTCCAAAAATAGGCAATAATGTATTATACAATAGACACCCTGCTTCCCTCTACAAATTCCTCAAAATTCCAATCCCTGAGAATGTCTCTGCGAACAGCATGGCACCTTGTCAAACGTGGGCTAACGGGATCTTGATTGCTGTTAACAGTGGAGTGTGATGGAACAGGAACAACCCTTGCCCTAACTGTATTGACTTCTACAGAAGGCTGCTGGGAATTCTTTTTGGACCAACATCCGGCTACAGTTCCGCATCTCTGCTGCTCTTCTTGGGAGCTAAAGGAATATGACCTCAAGTCAGATTGAGTTCGTTGTACTACCTGGCAGGTCAAGCATGCTAGACTCATGGCTGCAGTGAAATAGCCTCAACCCTCAGTAGACTTCTCAAAATCTGCTATAACAATCCCTGCATTAGAATGCTAAAATACTACTCCAATGCTGAGCAAGAAATTTACTATCAATAATCATAAAAAGCCTTGTTATCAGTAACTATAACAAATCTATGAATTCATCACCATGATGATGGCATCCATAATAAACAGAATGATATGAATAGTAATTCAAGTTTTAACCATTCAGTTCCATATTTAAATTAGTTTGGTGAAATAGTTAAAATGGTAATAGAAATAAATTAGGAGCATGGCAGCAGTCAGGAAACAAAATTCAAAAGAGTGCACAAAAAACTCTCACAAATTCACGTATCTTACAAGAAACATGACAATTAACTAAAATAACTTGAAAAATGACAATTAAAAACAGCACGCACAAGAAGGTAAGCACACATTCGCATATCTTGCAACAAATAACTTAAAGTAGTGTCAGGCAACTTAAAGCACATGAAGTAGCTGACAGGCAACTTAAAGCGAATTAAGTAACTAAAAGAACATGAAATGTACACATTTTTAATGAGTATCAAATGAAACTAATCCATTGTCTACTTCACTCACTGTCCAAAAATTATGTCATCCTCTTATATAGGAGATTTTAGTTGGCTTTAATCGGTTTCCAATATATCCACTTTAATAGGAACAGAACACTTTTCTAGAAATAAATCTGTCAAACACCCCATTTTAAATCAACTCTAAAGAAAAGAAGCTTCCAACTTCAGCCACACTGCATCAAGGATGCGTATAGTTGGTAACTGGGAGCTGAAAAGAAAAATCCAGAAATAAATCTGTTTTAACTTTTCCCCTAATATGCAGAAAATATCCAAAGAAACCAGTGTATTTGATAGTTAATATTTGAAACTTTAAATATTTGGTAACTAGGAGTTGGAAAGAAAATGTTTTTAACTTTTTCGTCACAAGCTTTTGGCATCAAAAAATAGGATCCTCTTATGTAAATAACTAAGTTACCAGGTACGCCCCTATGGGGTCCCAGTCTTGTACCGAATGAGTGTAGATACAAGTCCCATGATGAGAGCAGGCATGGGTTCACCCAGGGACCCCAGGCGAACCCAAGACACTTGTAGGCAAACCCAAGGGGACCCAGAGACCACCCAAACAAACAAATAAAATAAATTTTTATTTTTTTTAAACACTTTTATACACAAAAATATGCCAAATACCTAATTTTGCCATTAAGTGATAAAATTCTGAAAATGGCGTGTGCCATAAAGGTTTGTGTTTTCAAAGACCTTAATTTGGGTTTGGTGGCAAGGGCACTGCCCCTCAACCCTGCCCTATGTTGCGACAAGCAACTTGTTAGAGGTGCTGCCCCTTGACCTTATTAGGGAAATCACCCTCAAACCCCTATGAGGGGTGCTGCCCGTCAACCCCATTAGGGTCTCCACTCCCAACCCCCCACTAGTTATTGGGATCTCTTGTCATGTAAGAAACTTAATTACAATGAGAGGGTCTAGGAGTGGAGACCAAAACTAACAACTTAAACAATTATCTTTATGACTATCATAATATCATCAGTCAACAATGAAGTATCATACTATCAAAGATTCAAATGTCATTATTATTATAAAAAATAAAATTATATGATATATCAAATGTATTTGCAATTCTATATATTTTATTTTTTATTTTTTTGCACACACACACTGTATCCAGCCATACTGTACCCAAGGGAAAAAAATGTCATACCAGAGTTCAAAACCCCCATACCCATACCCGCCCCCACATCAAAACCAGCAACTTAGGTAAATAACCATTCTAAATAAAACCACATCAAACTGTCAACTTGATTCAATATTCAAAGAGGAGAGTTCAAAAAAACTTATAGAAAAAAACCAGTTTCCCTCTCTTTGTAATAAATACCTATTTTAAAGCCCCACTTATAAAGTACAACCAAGATGCTTCAACTTTCACCCGTATGCTCCTACACCAAGGATCTGGTCAGTTAGTGGTTTGAAGTTGGAAAGAAAACATTTGGATGAAGACTTTTAGCCTATAAATATATAGGCCTACTATGTAGATAAACATTCAGAAATAAAATCATATCACAATGCATACCTAAAGTACATGGCATGTTAAAATCAATCTATTGCCTGTTGATAGAAACTTTAACAAGACATTTGAAATAGCTTCTGCTTTTATGAACATGTCTGTGCTGTAAATTGATAACACTACTGGGGCATTCAAGCTTAAAGCATATGTATCTTTTAAATCGGAGAGATGAAAAGGTTTTGCATATTACTTCTACAGAAATAATTGAGAGGAAATCCTAAAAAGGTATGGAAACAAAAAACAACAGTTCAACAAATGTGATGTCTAAACAAAATCACAGAAAAACAAATTGTGCTAAACAAAATCACAGAAAAACAAATTGTGCTAAATATACTAGGGAATCAGGAATGGTGCACAACCTTTTTCACTAATAATTATTTTACGCACTCAAAGCAAGCTTTGAACAGGACTAATTAGATATGTTTTTCTGAATCCTGTAATCTATCGCTTGTAGATACGAGCTATATCCTATAAAACTGGTTAAAACAGGTTCTACTTTTGTAGATAACAAGCATGTGCTGCAAAAAGCTAACTGGGAATTCAAGCATAATGCTTGTTAATTTAGTACTAAACATCATGGTAGTTAATGTTTATAATGTATCTTTTAAATTGGAGAAGTGAAATGAATGGAGGTTTTCCTGCTAGAGTCTCACTGTGGAGTAATGGCATATAACTTCTAAAAAGCAATAGAGAAGAAATACTCAAAAAGTTATAGAACAAAAAGTAACAGTTCTACAAAAGTAATAGCAAACACAATCACAGAAAAACAAATTACACTAAACAGACTAAGAATCAATGCAGAATACTCAAAAACATGCACAACATTTTTCACTAATAGTTATTTTAGGCACCCAAACCAGGTTTTCTAAATCCTATAATCTATTGCATGTAGATAGAAACCATAAGGAGTGATTAAAAGTAGATTCTACTTTTGTAAAGAACATGCCTGTACTGTACTATGCCAACACAGCTAAAGCATTCAAGCATGAAACTTGTTAATTTAGGGCTACACGTGACAGTGATTACTGTTTCTTATGTAACTTCTAATGGAGAGGTGAAAAGAATGAGAAATTATCTGCTTGAGTTTCACTCTAGAGGGATAATCCAGTAGCATATAACATTTACAAAAAGAATTAAACAAATGAGTGGAATGCCTAAACTTGGTCACAAAGAATCAAATTATGCAAAATAGGCTAAGGATCAATGTATAACACAAAAGCCACACAACCTCTTTAATTAATAAGTGTTCCACAGGTACACATCCCCCTTGCAAAACCTAACTTTACAGAAATGGAGGGACTTGAAGGAACACACACACCCCTCCACACGTCCCTCTACCCACAAAGTCTTCACAGATGTTTACAGGACATCCCTTGTTTTGGGAACACTGGGATGTCCCTAGGACCCTCAAGGGTCTCCCGAGTCAACCCCACTGGGAGCTCCACCCTCAGATGCCCTTGAGGGGCAGGCCATTGCCTCTCAAATGCACTGGGGGCTCCACCACTGTCCCACCCTGCCATCCCAAAATCTAGGTCCCCATCCCCCTGTCCCAAGACTTTGTGGAACATAGTTATAATAATTGTTTCAGGCAAATAATGCAGGATTTAGGCAATTAACACAGGCTTTCAACACGACTAATTTGTAATTACCCATCCTTTTCTGAATCTTTGCAATTGCTGGCTTTCACTCAACCAATTCAGCCTGTAGTGCAACTAACTATAGGCCCTCACAAACAAGGAAATTTAGGTACACTATCCAATCCAAACTACCAGTCTTCCCGTCCTTCGTCAAAGGTTAAAGGTTAATTGGTGATCAAAAGTTCTTTTGAAAATGTTAAAAGGTCAAATGGTGTTCAAAAAGCTCCTATGCAAAATGCAAGAAGTTATAGGGTAATGCAGGAAGTAAAGTTCAAACCAACACCAACAAGACCAGCCACAATAGCATAAATCAACAAGGATGAAGACAAACAAAGACCCACAAATCAGAGATAAGTAACTTGCCGCTCATCGAGTACAGGCATAACCACCTCTATCTGTCAACACTAACAATTACAAGTAAAACTCTTCAAAAGAGTTTGCATCCATTTCTATACCTTGTTTTCTTGAAAAATAAACAAAAATAAACAGATATTTTTCCCTTTATCTCTATCCATTATCCCTTCCTTTTATCTTCAAGCAGATCCTAAACTCTACAATTTCATCTGCTTCACTGTGCTTCTGCACCACCAAATCTGAATTTGTATATGTCACTGCAATCCTGTGTCATCGCTTACCTTAAATCAAATTCAAGGCAGATAAAGCAAAGTGTGCAGTCCCTTCCACTAGATACCCCAAAAGAAAACCAATCACTGCTCAAGAATGTTATTTTTTCCCTTATTTACTTTATGAAGAAAATATAACCAAGTGCAGTAACAAAGAAAACATAACCAAGAGCAGTAACAAAGAAACCATGACCGAGAGCAGTAATAAATACACTCCTCATTCATGTCGCCGTTTGGTTTAACCAATTTGTAAAGAGATAGAATGTAAGGTTATTTAAAGAGCAATAACAAACTCTAAGTTACATCTGAAATCGAGCATACACATAGCATTCGCAAGAGCTTAACCGCCAAGCCAAACAATTGTATAATAACATAGAAAGTTTCGCAAGCACTACCCCAACAAGACAAAGCCATTGTCTACAAACACAAAATATTCTGCAAAAGATGTAATCATCTTTAAAACAATCAAATAAACCTAACCAACCACACACAATCAGCACAACCTCCAAGCTCTCTGAACATGATTTTCAAACTAAAATCCCTCCACATCACATAAATTAATAACACCATGCTAAACCAGCAATACCCACCAAATTCAGTACATCTAATCGAACAAAACAAACAACACCCAACAAAAAGAAATGCACTTGTCCTGCTGCAAACTGCAATGCATACCTTAAACCTATTCTAATAAACAAGTAAAAGAGGCCAGCAATGCGAAAGAGTTTTTTTTTAAATCAATCAGTAAAACAGCTATCATAATCGGTACAATCTCTTCCAACCCTGTCATCTAATCTTTGTTTTGATCAAAAGGATGGCAATCAAACCGTATGCCTGCTTAAACCCAGATCAAGCTCAATCCAATAAAATTTTGAAGGCCCACGATACAAATCTAATACAATGGAAAACATGACTAATTGAAAAAAAAACCTAGTTTTATTGCTTACAGATTATTGACTTTACCTTGAAGCCAGCAAACGAATCTAGGGCCACACAAGCATAGAATTCGGCGCTTTCTTCCCCTCGTCCCAATGCAAATCTGCTAGCATATTCAGTCCAACAATACACTACAGTTCAACCCTCGCTCACATCTACCAGCCGAACAAAAAACCCTAGCTCAAGCATAAAGAAAACAAATACATTCTGCTACCAAAGAACGCCTAAACTTCACCTAGATATGCCCAGACAGATCTTCACGGATCTCAATATTATCTAGATATATAAAGACTCTTTCTAAATAAATCATAATAACAAGTTCAAACAAGTAAGTTAACTGGGTACCCAGATTATTTTTATTTATAAAAAGAAATCGATGAGGCTCAACTAAGCGACACACGACAGCTTAGCCGGTCCCTTTATAGAGTTGACTAAGAGTTTACTTTAATTAATTAGCTTGTAATCTCTTGTTTCTCCACTTGTCACCGACAAAACCGCCTATTGCTGACCGACTTCAAATTAAGTGACGGTTATTAATGAACATAAGATGGATTCAGCACTGAGGGCCTAAATTTGATAGCCGTATAGCTGTATAGATTTTTATTTATATGTTGAATATAAATATTTAATTGTATGAAAAAATAAATAATATTAGAAATATATGAATTTTTCTGTATATATATATATTTTTTATTTTTCTTTATAATTTTTTAATTTCAAATGTTTTTGAGCTTTTCTCTTTAGTAATTTTATTTATAAATAATGTTTTTCTAAATTTCAAATATTTTTATTTTATATATTCTTTAAATAAGTAGTAAAGTATTTAGTATATCTTTGTGTCAATTTGCACAACGTTAGATTCAATATTGTAAGAGAACCATTTCTATTAATTATATTCAACCAAAAATCTTTGGTTGGTGACTTGAACCTTATATATTTAATATTTTCTTTGCTATTTTTTTTTTAGAAATTTAAAGAGTATTTGGTCTCATGATTTGATTCCAAGAAATCACAAATTTAACTTCATCAATGCGTAATTAAAATTCAATTCTATATTAAAATCTAAATTTGATATTTGCAAGAGAGTGTATTCATTTTCATTATCTAACAAACATTAGGGTAGTATTTTATTATTTTATTATAATTTGTATTATAAGATGTAAATAAATAATGTTAGGGTATTCAATTCTTTTATACTTAAATTGAATTTGTAAGGTGTAGTGTATTCATTTTCATTATCTAACAAACATTAGGGTAGTATTTTATTATTTTATTATAATTTGTATTATAAGATGTAAATAAATAATGTTAGGGTATTCAATTCTTTTATACTTAAATTGAATTTGTAAGGTGTAGAAAAATTAATTTTAGACTAAACAAAATTCATATTATAGAGGAAAAACTACTTGAAGGATAAGGTAGATGGTCAAATTTAAACTCTAATTGTAATGGTGAACACAGCATACCCATGTCATTTGTCTTTAAATTTTTTGACACATTTTGACTAGAACATTTTTTATGTAATAATAATTTTATAAATTATATATTTATTTTCATAAATCCGTTTTGATTTTTAGATTTGTGTTTATTATGTTAAAAAGGGTGTGGAATTGAGCCAAGAAACATTCATATTGAAACTTAAACTTTAAAAATTTAAAACTCAAAATTTAATTAAAATCATTTTGTTGACCTTTTACTAGTTGTTTTGAGTTATAGCTTAACATAAGTTTGTGTGAATTTGTGAGCTACATTATTATACTTAAGGACATTCATCATTCAACTTGAAAACGTGTATTGATTATAGTAGAACCATTGAAGAATGTCATTATTGAGCATTCAAAACACATCAATATCAATATTATAAAAACATACATCATCTTAGACATACAAACATTTTATTCGTTGTATTTGATCATTGTTTCAAAACTATTTAATCAGATTTCTTAAAGACTTGACCAAAAAAAAAAAAAAATCATAACCTAACAAATTCTTAAAAATATCTATAAACACCATCACACTTCAAATACAAATAAAAATTACTTTTCAAAAAACATATTTATAAATGTCAAAAACAATTCCACAAATATAAATCTAACCCATAACAAAAATAATGATTGAAACAAAATTCTAATTTTGTAATATAGATTTCTAATACCTATCTTCCTAAACATAATTCACTTTTCAAATCCAACTAAATATTATATTTAACTCCAGCAACTAGAGAGTTCGATTACGGTAGGATGACGTGAAGTGAAAGTGGGGAGAATCTTTGTGGCATGTTCGACGAGGTCGGCCGGCAACAGGGTCCACCTACGTAACATGCAAGTTGCGTAGACGATAAACACGCTATTAACATTTTCAGTCTAACTATGTAGTTAGTAGCTTAGACGCAAACGCAAGCAAAAATTATTTTTATTTCCATAAACTGTATTATAAATGGAAACAATGACGTATTAAATGTGAGGCTATGCGTATTTGCAGCGAACAACTGTAAAGGGTAAGGACATTGACTATTGAATCGTGCTAACAAAGATTAGATGCGTTGATCAGTTGGTCTCAATATTAGAACGAGAAAAAGACTTAATGTCCTTAGGGGATCTCTCTCTTTCTATATCATTAACGCCTATAGTAATAGCCATAGGAAAAAGTTATAATATTCAACAAAGTATTAAGTAGATAGTAAAAAGAGTCAAAGAAATAATAGTACTATTATGCTTAAGTAGAATGTGAGGATCATAATCAAATTATTAAACTAGCAGTTGCACCTTGGTGTGCAATAGGTACGTCGAAGAGGTGTGATTAGGAAAAAAATTGGGTCGATTAGTAGGTCATTGAGAAAATTATGTTGCTTGTTTAACAAAGGTCTCAATAGAGAAGATAATTAGGTTTTATTACTAACAAGCTCATGTTATGTTTGGAATAAGGAAAGCAGGAGAGAGGGAGAGGAGAGAAGAGAGAGATGTATTTTAGTTAAATATTAAAAAATTATAAATTTATTGTAAATTTATATATTTCAATAAAGTACAAAAGATAACATGATCAAATTTTATTTCTCTCAATTTTTGTGTTTTTAAATAAATATAAATTTATATTTTGTAATTCAAAGGTAAAAAAATATGAAATAAATAAAATAGTTCCATGATAACATAAAGTAGAGACACAAAAGGTTTTAAATATGTATTAAAAATAATAATTTCATGTTCAAATAAAAACACTATTTTTTTACGATATGTAATAAATAAAATAACTCTTCCATCCAATTCCTATCCTTATCTTTCATCCAGTTCCTATCTTTAGAAAAGTCTTGGAAAATGATTGATTTATAAATTTTGGATGAGGATATTAGATGGATGGAATTTGATCTTGTGCAATGGAGGGACATAATTTCTATATTTGGGAGAGAGACTCAAAAGCTTGCAAACGACATCTTGTCATTGGTGAATATGATTAGACGAAAAATGAAAAGAGATGGAGGATGGAGATTTTCTAGATTTTGATTGGAGATGAGCATTGAAAATGGTTTTTTTGAGTTTTGTGCATTTGGAACCTTTTGCGTGATTGACCTTGTTTATTTTTAACAAAGTGATGGAAAAATGTGTTAATGATATAATTAATTGATAAACCTTATTTATTTATTCAAATAATGAATATTTTATATGAATTAAAGAAATATTATGTATTTACTTAATTTAAGAGAGAATGTTGAGGGAGTGATTGATTTAGTTAATTTAAGTCTGGAACCTTAGAAGAAGTGCTCAATTGATTTAATTAATTAAATAAATTTATTTTGTTAATATTAGAAAAAAAGTTATATTTATTAATTAAATGAACAAGATTTATTTAATAGACATTAAAAAACAATCCAATTAATTATATAAATACATTAAATAGATTTTTGACATAGATGGATTTCAACCATGTTATGTTTGTTGCCTTTATAGTTCCTCATTAGCTACCCAATGATGATAAAGTAGATTATTTTTCAAATTTCATTTTTATTCACCTTCACAAAATTGAGAAATAGCTACAATTTTGTGGGGCCGAATATGATTTCAAAACTGTTCATATGTGATTGCAATTGTTCATATGTGATTGATATTTATTTTAAAAAGAGTGACTTACAATTTGAGGGCTTAAAATTATACATATTAGCACTTTGATTGAGGAGGTTTAGCACAATTATACCATTAATCAAATGTCTGCATGGCTTACGAGCTCCACCTTTATCAACATTGACTCAATATGCATATCAATTTTATTTCACTGGCATTTAATTCCCTAGTAACAAAAACTTTGTAATAAGTCTATGTTTATATTTATTATTATGGCATCTTTTAAGTTATAACATGAATGATCTGTTTAGTTGATCAGAAGTTCAAATACACTCAAAATTACATTTAAAATCATTTCTAAGATGATTTTCATATATATATATATGATTCTACTTGTACGGAATAACATTTCAAATAACATTTAAAATCAATTCTAAGATGATTTTCATATATATCAAATTCATTCTGCAACTGATCAATAAATTAATTGTTACACATAGTTTGTTAATTGAATGGGAAGTTTGTTGGCTGAAATTTTTGAATGAATTTATACAGCTTAAGCAACACCATAAACAATAACTACTCTCTCTCTAGAATCATACTTCAAGTAACAAATCCTTGTTGACGGAAGGCTTCCAAACACCTTCATTCTCTCAAAATCACATAAGAGTAATTTTGATTATTGATCATGGAGTGTGGTCTGAAATGATGAAATAAAATGCATCCACATAATTGTTAACATAAGAATTTTCAATTGAGTTGTGGAAATATTGTCTCTAAATGATTTAGAATAATTTATTGTAAAAAATCTTAGACCCTTCAGCTTAGCAATGGTTGTGTGTCACAGCTTCTCCAACTAACTCTGCTATAATGGA
The DNA here is from genome assembly GCA_007258455.2 of Sequoia sempervirens. NCBI lineage: Eukaryota > Viridiplantae > Streptophyta > Pinopsida > Cupressales > Cupressaceae > Sequoia > Sequoia sempervirens. Next base: position 93,999,874 of record VDFB02000007.1, on the reverse strand, counting down.
GGTATAGGACCAACTGTATGATTCCCAATAAGCTCCCAATCCCATTGGAGGCCTACAAAAGTAGTTAAACGATGTTCATAAAATAGATTATCACAACAATTCATTATATAACCAGCAAACATTTTCAATTAAAGAAAATTTTTGTCATATAAATTAATAGAAGGGTAAGTGCACCAAGATGGTTCCCAAAAAGGGGGCTTAAGTGGCCACTTTTTTTTCTGAAATCAGGAAATACTGACCTTGGACGTGAAATTGAGGATACTTACACTCAAAATTTTGAGATGGAACAAAAAGAAGGATTCAAGTGCTTCGAGTCTACTTTCTAAACTACTAATTTATTTTTAAAATGGTTGAGATTAAGGGGTTCAAATGAGGGACATACACAAATTGGTGTTGTTTTTGTCAAAAAACATAACATAGCAACTCTTGTATGACCCTCATATGGTGAACCCTTTTTTAGTATTTTTAAAATCACTATGGTCAGAAGTTAGGTAACAGTATGTAGTTGATGCACATTTTTCTCGATAATTTTTAACTAATATTTTATTTTTTACTAATTTTCAAAGTGGACACTTCCTAAAAACAAAATTTTGGCCATGCTACCCTACAAATTTTGGAAACTAATTGAATTTTAAAAAAAATTGTAGAATGGAGTCTAGTTTCTAAAAATGTAATTTATTTGAAATTTCGATGAACGGTTAATTTTATAATGAAAAACACCAAACACCTTTGCCAAAAAAGAGACATACAAACAAAAGAAATTATGGATGAACAGCTTAACATTGTTAGAAAGTGAAAAAAATTACATCGTTGGATAGCTAAGAGAGAACCTAACATTACCCAGATGTTCGATTTGTTTGATATTGAACCACGTGCAATCCTGACGGTGAGCATGAACCCAATTATGTGAAATATTGTAGAAATTGGAAAAACACGTATCTGGTCGTTGGGAATTCCCTCCAAGCCTTTGGGTTGGTATTCCAAGGCAAATACCAATCCTAAGGCTTGGGGATTCCCAAAGCAAGATATAACGTGAGCACGTTATAATGCGCTCACATTATATGTCAGTTTTGACATGTTTTTTGTTTGTGGGGAGCATGTCTAGCAAGACATAACGCGAGCATGGTATAACACGCTCACGTTATGTCTTGCTTTATGTTAAATGCATATTGAATGTATGTTTGTATGCACATGTATGCTTGTATGTCATGTATGTATGTATGTATGTATGCATCTATGTTTCAATGCATGTATATTGTATGTATGCCTACTTGTATGTAAGATTGTATATATGTGCATGTACATGTATTGTATGTATGTAGGATTTATGTACTTATGTATTATGCTTGTATGTATGTATTTA
>VDFB02000007.1:93937544-93997953 GCA_007258455.2 Sequoia sempervirens | reverse complement strand
GGAGAGGGGGAGAGAGGGTGGGAGAGAGTGGGAGAGAGATAGAGGGTAGAGGGGAGAGAGATAAAATTAGGGTATAAGGGTAGAGGGAAGAGAGATAGAATCAAGGTATATAAGGTATAGACAAAGAGAGAAAATAAATCTATTAAAAAACCAACTTTCACATAATGTGAGCACGTTTTGAAGAAGTAGAGAGATGGTCGTTTTAGGAAGAAATAACGCACTCGCGTTATAATGCGAGCATGTTTTGTGTTGCACTAAAAACGGTAAAAAAACTCAATATACCCGTGATCTCAAGGCCCACATTCTACATATTCTCCTGGTTTTGCGCGTGCTTCAACAAAAAGTAGCTTTTTGATGATGTTGTGAAGTGTGCATGCATTTTTTTCACATTCCACCACCATTTTCATGATCTTTCTACCACCTTTGCATGAAATAGCAAAGTTTTCACATTGAAAGACATAATATTAATTCAAGTTTGAATTCCATTGAAAACTGATATACAATTGAAGTTTGGAGGGGAACAAACTTTTGAAAAAGTCAAGTTGTTGAGGAGTTTGAAGAAAGAAGAAGTTGAGGCTACATAATTGGGTTGAACTCCTCCATTTGAAACTCTATTTTTTTAGGTATGTGAAGTCTTTAGACATTTTCTTTCATTCTACTATGGCTTCCTTTCATTTTTGTTATTTTTCATATTCCATGTTGATCATTGTTTGTTTGTCATTATAACCTTAGGTTGTCAATGCACATTTTAAATTACACAATTCTATACACTTTCCAATTACATTTTTAAACCGCATCTCTTTGAGGCATTTTTTTATTTAACAATTGACTTACCTTGTGTATGCTTCCACATTTTGTATACACATATATATGACATACGTTTTAAGGAAGTAAAATAAAACATCATTTCTCAATCCTTTATTATGGAAGTGCATACCACTCTCTAAAGCTTTCATTGAGGTTTTTGTCAAACAATTATACCAAGCAGCTCATTGCCTTGTGTATGCTACCAAATTTTCCATACATCTCTTTAAAAAAATGGAATATACTCCTCCCACATTGATAGATCTTAGAAACTATTTCGGTTTTCATCTCTATTTCTAAATTTACCTCATCACTAAACCTACCTCATCACTCTAGGGCTTCATGCCCAACTCAACTCTTGACCTCCCCTGCACACACTCAACATTCCCACACCTTTTTAGTGATGTTTCAAACCCATTCCTCAAGTTAGAGTTATAACAGTGAGAGGAATGGGTCAAAACACCATTTTAAATGACTTTCAAACCTTAAAACTGTGTGTTCAGGCCAGTCTCAAAAATGGTTGACATGGTAGGGGCAGCGTATGCCTCATAGAAATGGGATGTCATGATGATGTGATGCCTCATAGAAATGGGGTGTCATGATGATTACATCATCGTGACATCCCATTTCTATGAGGCATACGTTGCCCCTACCTTCTCAACCCTACCACATTGGCAAGCTAGTGAGTAAGCTAGCTTGCCAACACTCCACTAGCTTTCCAATACAGTAGGGTTGAAAAGGTAGGGGCAGTGTATGCCTCATAAAAATGGGGTGCCACATACATGACTGTGGCACCCCATTTCTATGAGGCATACGCTGCCCCTACCTTCTCAACCCTACCGCATTGGCAAGCTAGTGAGTGGGCTAGCTTGCCAACACTCCACTAGCTTGCCAATAGGGTAGGGTTGAGAAGGTAGGGGCAACGTGGTAGCAACCTAGGTGGTGAAGACCCCAACCAACTCAAAATGATTAGACTGAAACAACAAACTAGCCCCTGCACCACCTTTGTCTATGCTAGAAATAGTCTTGTACAAGATGATTATAAGTATTTTTTATGAAGCCTTGAATGACATATATTTCATTTATTTGAATGGACAAATACTTTAGGAACTAATATTCGTCTCATTACCATGCTACAGGTAAAATTATCTGCCATGCCGAAGAAACAAAGAAGGAATAAACTAACAGATGAAGAGTATGAAACCTTCAAAGCAAAGGATAGAGAACGGGTGGCAACATATCGTGAAAAGAAGAAATTGGGTACTATTGACAAAAACAAGCCAACTGAAGAGGAACCTCAATCGTCAAAAAGAGAACATGATTTGGTAGCACAAAGGGCACGAATGTGAAAGCATCGTGCTAAGACAGATTCAGATACCGTAGTTGGAGACACACCCTCTATGAAAAGTGAATATGAAGGGACACCATTAAGCACAAGTGAATATGGAGGGGCACTAGCTATCGCAAGTGAATATGGAGGGACACCATCTATCGCAAGTGAATATGGTTGGACACCATCTAGTGCATCTCAAGTTGAGAGTACATCATCACTCGGATTTGATGAAGAAGGTATGCCATCATCCCCACGAGAACCTCAAGGTATGTCTTCTACTCCACCATCGATCGAAGATACGCAATCTAGCCCACCTCAATTAAATATTGATGAAATTCCTAATGTTGAGATGTATGTACCTAGGAGAACACCACCTAGAATTTTGTGTAGAAAGCCAAAGTATTTGATTAATATTGATGAGGATATTTTGCAGCACATGGAAGGTAAGATTCCAGCATGCACCTGTAGAAGATATACTGATAAGATTTGGAAATTCTACTTTGAAAGGCTAAATGAGACCGCAAGATGCCAACTATTTGTTGAAATGATGTAGGGTATAAAGTATAGAGACATCATGAAGACTCTTGGGTTGAGAACATCGAATGCATCGAGTGAAAACACTATTGTGAAGAATCTAATGGATGCATATGAGAGTGTGGGTAAGACCTCATGCTCAAAGGATAGTAATGTCACACGACGTGCCAATACATCAACTTTGGTAAGCATTCAAACAAAGAGAACTCGTCTCATTAGAAAGATGAGTGAACAAATGAGAACTAGAAGAAAAAAATTATCAAAAGTCGTTCAAAGGCGGCAAAGAATTGAGGGCACTAATTCAAATGAATTATGGACATTCTTGGGGAGAATGCCACAAAAAGATAAAAATGTTGTTGAGGCATTGAGAACACTAATTGAAGAGTATTGGAATAATAACACAAGGCCATCTTTGAATCAAAGGGATGTGGTAAGAAGGAGAATCGGTAGTCAGAACTGTGAGCCCATCCAAAGCATTTTTTGGATATGACTCAAACCCAATTTTTTCGTAAATTTCAAATGGATTATCCTCAAATTAGTATTTGTCAAAGATTTTTTGAAATGATTAAACCTTGTTATGTCAAGATAAATCACACACGCACTACTTGTTGTTGTAGAGTACATATTGAATTCTCTAACCATTATGATGTTTATCGTTCTATATGTTGTGATTTGCATACTAACAATGTTTTGCAGGATTGTGGCATAGAAGCCCCACCAAAATCTTCAAGAGAGTTCTTATCAAAAAAATTATGTGAAATAGAGGATGGCCAAATATTCTACAGGACAACATGCTTGGATTTTTCATGTGAGCGTTGTAGTGGCTTGCAGCGTATGCCAGTATGTCAACATATGGAAAGCACAAATGAAGTGGGACAAAAACTAGTAGAGTTCGGGAAGTATAAAATGGTGGCATATGCTACAAAAGATGGGTCTCAAGAAAAAAGGTGTGATTTGGTTGTTCAGAAGATTCCAGTGTATCAGTTTATGTCCATGTTTCGTGACAATATAGTGTATGAGTATGCAAGGCCTACCCATAGAGCCCGATGGCTAGATTCTAAACTATGAAACAATGTGAAATGAAAGGTTATATATGCAATTTTTAATTTAAGCAATGCACAAGATGAACTAATGTAAACTAGATGCAATGAATTGAATGAAACAAAAAGGTAACAACAACAAACAAGAGCACAAAAATAGAGTTTTAAATTCTAGAAAATGTAGTGCAGAATCAACAGTGGGACTAAATCGCCCAGGGGGCGTATGAGTCCTAGTGAGGATTTTTTTCAAAAATTTCTAGTGATTTTTATGCTTTTCAGTTTGTATGATATGTAACTTAAATGTAAATGCAGATTTTATATGATTTGAGATGCAAAAATGCAACCTAAATGCACTTTCACTAATGCAAGATTTAGAAACCCTAGAATGCCAATTAACTAGTACAAACCCTAATGCAAAGTTAATGCAAGCAAGATCTAGGATGATGATGCACTCCAAATCAGAATTATGATGTTCTAAATGCAGGTTCACCAAAATGAAAGGAAGATATTTTTTTGGTTCTATGCTTGGGAGATAGAATAACAAAACTCAAACTCTCTCGTTAAAGGATAACCCAAGAGATCTCAATCTAGATATACAAAGGAGAAAGAGATATCGCAATAGGGTTTTCCTAGGGTTTGATTATAAGATAATAAGGGGTTCACCATCAAGATAGGGCTTGGAAAGACATGAAATGCAAGTTGTAATGCTTAAACCTAATGCAATGCAATATTTCACTAAATGACCTAAAAAGCATGTAAAATAGAGCAGAAAGCTGCAAGATGAAATGTGTGCACCTGGAAATCTAAAGATGATTGGATGAAGCTCTAAAATGATAAAAATACTGATTTTAAAGTTGACTAGAACTCATATGCCAGACTAGGTGATTTAGTCCCAGATCTGGGTTTCTATGTAGAAACTAGAATCTAGAAAATGGGTGTCTGAAACTGCAAAAACCTAAAAAATGACCTAAATTGGGACTCATATGCTAGAATCGGTGTATCAGTCTAGTTAGGGTTTTCTGAAGCTTCAAAGTCTAAAATTGGTTTTCAATGTCTGCTTTGTGCTTTCCAATTGATTTCTGGATCTGGAACCCTGATTTGCAACCTGTAGAAGTCTTCCAAGTATCTCCAATGCAAGGTGACAACTTTGACAACTTTGAACACTTTGACAACTTTTTCAAAACTTTCTCTTCAATGTTTCTTCAATCTAAACCTACAAATCACACACTAAAGAGAGGTAAAAATGTTGTTTTGTTAGTAGAAAGGGGTTTTCCTTTGTCAAACCCTGTTTTGGTAATCAAACCTTGAAATGAAATCAAATAAGATAAAGGAATGATGAATGAACAACATGCAACATTACAACTCACCAAACCTTAGCAATAAAGTGTTGCAAACATGTATGAAGTGGCTCCAATGGATGTAGATCTTGACCCTTGCTTGAATATGATAGATCTTGACTTGAATGCTAGTTTGAATCATAAAACCCTACATCACAATTGTTAGCTCAAAAACAAACATGATGCATGAAGAGTTTGGCATGATGCTTGATGCTTGAATAATGCTCTAAAATACTTGATAATCACTCTTGAATGCTCTTGAATTCTCTTGTAAACACTTGAATGCTCTTGTGAACTCAATTTTCTATAATACATGAACACTTGAAAGCTTATAATGTCAGGATAAAAATGAGTGAAAGAACCTTGTATTTATACTTAATTATGTAGGAATTCCTAAAATTACAACACTGCAAGATGACATTAGATCTAGGAGGATAAAATCCTCCCAATAATTTGAATTAATTTTGATTTTGGGCCACACGGGACTCATACGACCAAGGTGGTGTATGAGTCCCATTAGGCATAATTTATGGGACCATTTTAAAAAATGCTTAGAAAGAAGTGAAATTTAGATTGGGACCCAAAACCCTAGGTGGGACTCATACACCCAAGGTGGTGTATGAGTCCCATATCACTAAATTTGGGCCACATAACCTAAAAACACATGAATTGTGATTGGATGTTGATTTATGTCGGGATTATCCTCGAAAAGATGCATTAATTAAGGCTTGTGGATGCAAAATAAGGCCAATTAAAGCATAAAGAATCCCAATTATTAATGAAAACCCTAGAAAAGTGTGAAAGTGTGTTACAACACTCTAAATAAGGCATGATTAAGTTTGTTTAGTTCACAAGGGCCCAAGACCTAATGTGAATGTGTCAAGCACATTACAACACTAAATCAAGGAAACATTAAACCCAATTTTACAAGGAGGGCCCAAACAACTGTGGAAATGTCACCAACAACATTTTTTGACATTATAAATGTAAATGTAAATAAGAAATTAAGCAATTCCATAATTGAACCAAATTAAACTAGATATTATGAAATGCATGTAATAAAAACTCAACAAAATAAAACATATATTCAATGACAGCAAACAAAAGTACAAAAATGATTTTTTTAATGTTGTAAAAGGCAGTTTCAGGTTTGATATGGGACTAATTCACCAAAAATGGCATATGAGTCCCAATCAAGGATTTTCAGGGGTTCAAATGCTGATAAATACACCATATAGAATTCCTAGAAATCTAGGAAAAACACCTGTAAAGGGACTAAATTTCCTAGAGGGGCAAATGACTCCTAATTAGGGTTTTTGCACCAAATTCAACAAATTTTAAGTTGATTCTAAGTTTTAAAATTGTACCATAGAAAAAAGGAAACTTGCTTGATTTGGGGAATAATTGATGACAAATTGGACTTAATGAGGCCTTGATTCAGTTTTTCCACATCCACACTAGGTCTTGGACCCTTCCAAATGCATTTATCAATGTCTTGTAAAGGTGTTGTAAAAGAATTTCACACCTCTCTAGACTTAATGAACCCATTTTCCATTAATTCAACATTATAAAATGTATTTAATTGCATCTTCACATCAATCTAGAAGGTTGTAAAATAAACTTAACTTTAATCTTGTGTTGTAATGTATTTTACACATTCACATTGGATGTTGTGCCTTCCTAGGCTGTGTACCTCATTTTAGTGTTGTAAAGTGTATTTAATCACACTTTCACATTGAATTTTGTGTCCCAAGCCCTAATTGACCCTCAAATCATCATTAATAGGCCTCTATTACCCCATATTGTCAATCACGAGGCATAAATTGATCAAATAACTAACATAGACATCATATAAACCTTATTTTCTTATCTCCTAAGAACCCAGCTGGCAAATGGACCCCAATGGGACTAATTCACCATCTATGGCGAATGAGTCCCTACCAGATGGGACTAATTCACCCAAGGTGGAAAATGAGTACCATTTGGGTAATTTTTGACTTTTGAGCAGGAAAATTAGGTTTTAAGTTTAATTTTTCTTCATGCTGGCCTTGGGGATCCAATTTATGAGAAAATAAGGTAAATTTCCTATAAAATAAAGTCTCTAATCCCTAATTCATAATATCTTAACTCGTTAACAACTCATTCATCACTTATCTTCTTTCTCAAGTCAAGCAAGTTAGGGTTTTATCACTCTAAGTCATCAAGAAAGCTTCCAAAGACATTCAGGGATAGAATATTCCTACATTGCTCCAAAAATTCAAGATCAATCATCATGGCAAGGTAATAAATCCATTTTTTCATGTTTCATTACATTCTTTCTTCATTTGGTTTAATTACCTAAAAGGGGTTTGACCAAGGCAAACCCCCATGCCCTCACATTCAATATTTCTCTTTCTTGTCTTCTGTGTTTACATATTTAGACATATTGGAGACTTATAAATCATTAAATATTTCATTTCAAAGTTTTTCAAATCATCTATTTATTAGATAAGTCAAAATACCTACAAAAAGTCACTTTCAGGTATGAATTTGACAGTTTCAAAACTAAACACCTGAAGAAGTAGAAAGTGCAGATCGAAGGCTCTTGTTTCCACCTTTGAATATTCAAAAATTCAAAAGTGGAATCATTCACCAGGGTGGAAAATGAGTCCCACTTCCAAGCTTGATTTTAGTTTTCTACATTTTTGGATACCCATTTGTCTGAAATGAGCTCCGGAATAGTTTCACAAAATTGGGACTAATTCGCCTAGAATGGCGAATGAGTCCCACCAGGCCTAAAAATCAAGATCAAAAAAATTCCAGATGTCATTTCTAGTCTTCATCAAGATCTCAGGTGCACACTTTCAATTTCTTCCATTTATGTTGCAATTTACATTCATTTCTAGGTGTTTTTCCATTACACAATGTGTTTTCAAAAAAGTTGTATTTCTTTAGTTTCCATTCAATAATCAATAGATTTCATTAGTTATTTGCATTTAGATCACAAAATTTAGTCATAATTACATCATACATACATTAGATTGAGTGAACCACCTAGATTTTGGGTGTGGGATCTATCTCTTTCCATTAAATGAAAGACCTTAATTGAGCAAAAGAGACTTAGCATTTCACACCATCAAAATCTATGGTTCATTTTGGTGAACCTGATTTTCAAATTCTTTTCCAATTTGGAGTCTTTCATCATAGATCTAGCTTGCAGTGACCTTGCATTAGGGTTTGCATGGATTAATTTTCATGATAGTTGTCAAATTTTGCATTCATGAAAAGTGCATTTAGGTTGCATTTTTGGCATCTAAATTCATTAATATTTTTTGAAATTTTGCATTTTCATCCTAGGTATACATCTTACATCCCAACAAACATCAAAATCTATCAAAAAAATTTGAAATTTCTAAAAAAATCCCTAACTGGGACTCATTCACCACCTTGGGCGAATCAATCCCTTTTCACCCCGAAACTGCCCTTTATAGAATTGAAAACCCTATTTTAAAGCTTTTTTTTGGTGCCATTATCTAACTGTATCAGTTGGCTGCATTTCTGTAACCTTCATTTCATTAGATCTAGCCTAAATTAGCTCATTTCATGCATGGTTTAAAATTCAAGTTTTCATTCTCATATCGTTACATAGCATAATCAGTTACTTGTCATCCTTAAAATCCAAAAAATTGCATTCCTCTTTTACATTTTTGCTTTAGCATAGTTACATTTCAACTTTGTAGAATAATCATCACATCATGTTTTCATTACAAAGTTCTATAGTTCTCATCTTTCATGTTCTATTTTTAGATCTTATTACTTGTTGTAAGAGAATTTTGTTAAGTGCATATGAATATGAGGTCCTTTCCCCTCTCTTTCATCATTGATCCCTCACCTAGTTTCCCTTCTATGGATGAGGCTTTTCTAGTGAAAGAAACCTTGGATAATCATAACAATTGCATTTGTTCTTCTCCTATTATCTCTCACACTTGTGAAGCAAATATTATAGTGCTAGAAGAAACAATTGATGAGAGTTTTTACAATCCAAGTTGTTTCTCTCCTCTTACCTCTCCTATTAGACATAAAATTACTAAAGAAGAGGACATCACAATAATTAATTATGGCGATCACACAACCCAACAAGATAATGACATCATAGAAACATTTTTAGACATTACCTTACCTAGTCTCCATAATCATGATAATCCACATTGTTCTTCTCATAATATCCCTCCTCAATGCAAAGAGGATAGGTTGGTGTTAGCAGATATACATATTAAAAGTCATGAGAATATTATCCCTTCCTTCCCTAATGTTCCTATCCTATGGGAAGATTTATTTGACAAACATGAAAACCATAGCAATCCTTCTCTTAATGCCTCCCCCACTTGTGATGAAGCTACTCTCCAAAATTCAAACTTGATTGAACATATTACAAGCTCTCCTAATAAGGTAGATAATATGGAACAAGAGAATGAGACCTTGCCGAAACATGACAATCAAATAAATTATTTCCCTAATCTCCCCACTATCAATAATCAAACCAATTCAACCGTTCATACTTCCCTTACTCATGATGAAGTCCTTTTAGAAGAACCAACCCTCGAATGTCAAGAACCTGTGGTTTTTGGTTCTCCTAAAAACTCTCCTTCTAGGGAGGATATCATGATACAAGACAAGGTTAACATTGACAATAATAATATTATACATGATAGTGAAAATCCCATGATAGACTCTCATTCGCCAAGGGATGTTAATATTATTCAACCTCAACTCATCCTTTACCCCCCTTCACACAAACAACAAACTCAAAATAAACCTAAACTTGGCCTTTACCCTCCTAAGAATAATGTTTCGCAACAACTAACTCACAATACCATTGCTCATACATATAACACTAGAAGTAATCCTCAAACACAACAACCCACCCCAACACCCTTACCTTTGCCAAATCCCATTTTTCCTAGAGATCCTCGATTAAATTCACACATTCAAGAGTACAATCTTGTTGAACAACTAAAGAATACTCCTGCTAAGATATCCTTATGGGATCTTATTCAAGCATCCCCTCACTATCACAACATGATCCAAAAAACCTTACAACAAGTTCGTTTCCCTTCTAATGCACAACCAACAAACATAGTAGCCATGATCCAAGGAATAAATGCTAACATTGTTTTCAACCAAAGTGAACTCCCCCCTTTGGAAGTTTAAAAATAAAACGAAGCTTTCATGATCATTGCTCGATACAATCGGATAGGGATAAAGTGAACCCTTATTGACAATGGATCAGCCCTTAATGTGTGTAGCATAAACCTTTTGGATAGGCTTCATGTGGATAAGTAAAAAATTCAACCTAAATCTTTATCTATTAAGGGCTTTGATAGTGTCGAAAAGACACCGCTTGGTGTGATCACTTTACGTATTATAGTTGGAGAAGTCACATTGAACACACTGATCCAAGTTATGCCTCATGACCTTTCATATAACCTTCGTCTAGGTAGGTCGTGGATTCATGCAATGAATGGTGTTCCTTCCACTCTTCATCCAAAAATGAAATACATCTACAACAACAAAGTGTGCACACTCGATGTTGATCATGAGCCTTATAGTGTCTTGCAACTTGAGAAAAACAAAGAGAACCCGTTGAACACATTAACACCAACTACACAAGTGGAACTTGCACAACAAAAATACAAACAAAATATTGAACAAGTTACTAAGCTATTAGAAGATGATTGGGGTTCCTTGGATTCAAACATGAATTCATGGGTGAATACAAAATCATCAACAAAGATTCAAATAAGGGAAAAGAAACAACAATAATTTCAACACAAAATTTAGATGACCTTTCGAAAGCATTCACCTCAACCACTTCAGAAAAAGAAGCAAATTACACAACAAACTTTGACGAACTTAATCATGAACAACCACCCAATCCAAAAGCAATGAAAAAGCTTTATGCACGAGGTTATGAACTTATGAAACAACTTGGATATAGTGGAAAAGGATGTGGTGCTCACGAACAAGGTATCTGCAACCCTGTCGATCTTATCACACAACAAACCACTCATGGTCTTGATTATTGTCCTTTGATAGAGATCATGCAACATACTTCTAAATCATACTTAATAGTTGTCCATCCTGAACTCCTCAACACTAGTGGTCTTGAACATCATCCTTTACACAATATGACACAAACAATGAACTCTTCACTAAATGTCAATGTCAACTCACAAGACACTAATAATTTTACTTTGTTAGATTTTACACCCTCCTATAAAGGAGAGAACAAAATCTCGCAATCTAAAGATTCTTGCGAAGATATGACAACTCATACTAAGCAAGATGTTTCTTTCAAGCAAAACAATTGACCACCCTTTACCATTAATCAAGAGGGTATCTTGATGAGACTCCTCCAAGATCACTTGATAACCCTTCCTCCAAGAACTCGATAGAGATGTTATTACAATACTTCATTATATGCATATCATAGAGTTCATGGTCATTCCACTAATGAATGTAAGGCTTTGAGTTGCAAAATCCAACATTTTTAGGAGTTTGGTATTCTTCCTTCTGTGGGGACACCTAATTCCTCTAATTGATACCGATTTTCACTCTCGCCTACATTTCATCAATCATTTCAGCTCACCTTTTGTCTTGCACTGAGTGGGGGCAAGGGGTTCGATAGCCTTGTCTTCATATGTCACTTGTTGTTTCCTCCTTTGGCTAGTCATTAACCTTTCATGAACATATAAGAGCAAGCTTGGTATGTGGACGACATGCCTTAAGTTGGCTCACGTGTGACATACTACCCTTTTTCATGACGTAGCTTCTCAAAAACATATGACTTGGCATAGGGCTTTCTAAGTAAGCTCTCATGTATCCTTCTTCTACTTTAAAGCAATTACTCACAACACTGGAGTTCGCAACTGCTGTAAAGTGGGGGCATACATCACCACTCACATTTCATTGTGTGATTTTCTTTTTCTTGTGATATCCTCTCTTGGAAACATTAGGTGCAATGTTGCTTAGGATGAGATATTGCACTTGTCCTCTCGTGGAAACAAGATGAGACCATTTGCACTTTCCCTCTCTTGGAGACATTAAGCATGATGTTCCCTAATATGAGACATTGAACGAACTAAGAAAAATCCCTTTGAACAATCCTTACACTATCTTGCATTTACAATGTCTATGAGTGTCAAGCATATGAAGTTTTGCTTACTTCATAGAGCTCGAAAATCATTTTCCTTTGTGGCGCCTTATTAAAGTTATCAGGAGGTATAACTTTGATATGGTTGAGTAGGAATCCCATTCAAAGGCACGACTTTCCCCATAGCCACCTATGTGTTTGTGAGTACATACCAGTTGAACTTATGTTTCTCACCTTTTGGGATTTCTCACCCAACGGACAACCAAGAGTTATGTCACCCTAGAGTGAGTATGGATTTTCATTTTGGAAAAACAACTTAGATCTAATCCACAACTAGCTAGGCAAACGGTAGAAGCTTGATCCACCCTTTTCATTTTCATCTTTCTCTTCTTCCTAATTCTTGCCATTGCATGATCATGTATCTTGTTTTGTTGCATATTATACACCTTGTACGTGTCCTTTTGCGCTTATGTTGGTTTGACTTAAGATCTTTGACCCTAGGGGCTTGACCATCTCATTTTATCTTTGTTGTCCTAGACCATCCGTATTGGTGTGATTGGACCTCTCTTGAATGTCTACTTTAGTGTGATTTTGAAGCAAGTTCATCCTCTTACTAAAGTGGAGGCTAAATGTATCGTAGAAAAAAGACAACTTGCTTGATTTGGGGAATAATTGATGACAAATAGGACTTAATGAAGCCTTGATTCAGTGTTCTGAGGTTTTTTCCACATCCACACTAGGTCTTGGACCCTTCCAAATGCATTTATCGATGTCTTGTAAAGGTGTTGTAAAGTGTTGTAAAACACTTTCACGCCTCTCTAGACTTAATGAACCCTTTTCCCCTTAATTCAACATTATAAATGTATTTAATTGCATCTTCACATCAATATAGAAGGCTTGTAAAATAAACTTAACTTTAATCTAGTGTTGCAATGTGTTTTACACATTCACATTGGATGTTATGCCTTCCTAGGATGTGTGTACCTCATTTTAGTGTTGTAAAGTGTATTTAATCACACTTTCACATTGAATTCTATGTCCCATTCCATAATTGACCTTCACATCATCATCAATAGGCCCCTATTACCCCATATTGTGCATCTCAAGGCATAAATTGACCAAATAACCAACATAGACATCATATAAACCTTATTTTCTTATCTCCTAAGAACCTAGATAGCAAATTGGCCCCAATGGGACTAATTCACCATTTATGGCGAATGAGTCCTTTCCAAGTGGGACTGATTTTCCCAAGGTGGCAAATGAGTCCCATTTGGGCCATTTTTTACTTTGAGCGGGAAAAATTAGGTTTTAAGTTTAATTTTTCTTCATGTTGGCCTTGGGGATCCAATTTACGGGAAAATAAGGTGAATTGCCTATAAAATCAAGTCTCTAAGCCCTAATTCATAATCTCTTAACTCATTCAAAACTCATTCATCACTTATTTTTTTTCTCAAGTCAAGCAAGATAGGGTTTTATCACTCTAGGTCATCAAGAAAGCTTCCAAAGACATTCAAGAACAAAATATTCCTACATTGCTGCAAAAATTCAAGATCAATCATCATGGCAAGGTAATAACTCCATTGTTGCATGCTTCATTACATTGTTTCTTCATTTATTTTAATTACCTAAAGGGGTTTGACCAAGGCAAACCCCCATTCCCTAACATTCAACATTTCTCTTTCTTGTCTTTGAAATTTGCATTACATTTCATCATGGATATGTGCTTTGGTAAGTTGTGGATGTCCTTGAAGTCATTAGTGGATGTGTCAAATTATGTTTTTGGAAATGACCCTAATGAAATTGAACTTACTCATGCTCACTCAAATCCAAATGCATGTCATCCTCGTGATGTTGACATCATTGGAGAAGACGATGACAACACAGATAAATTCCTAAACGATTTCCTAAACAACCTTGAAGCTAATGCATCCTTTTATCCATCCATGAAACAACCGACACCACCTATAATCCCACCATTAGATATGTTTGGTTTCTTGCATCTTGAAACAAAGACATAAGTTGATTATGCACAGGTAAGTCTCACAAACAACAACCTAGGCCCAAACCAAGTGCAAGAATGCAATAGGGTTTGAAACTCAACTTTCCACACTTGACAATTTACAAGAACCTACCCTTTTGAGGGTTAAAGATGCATTCAATATGAGTTCAAGTACAAAACCATTATAGACTAGTATATAAGACCATTCCAACACCCTAAAACATCACACACTATAATGTGCATACAACACTTAAGTTTATTTGATCAAACCTTATTCTTGCTGCCCTGTCAAACTGACAAACACAGTCCCTTTGGAACTATTATTGAATAACTTGTTCATACAATCAAACCAGGGAAAATAATTTAAAGGGTTTGTAGAAAAATCTAAAATAGTTCTCCAAACCAATTTTTATTGATTTCCAATGGTGGGAAGTCAATTTATGAATTTATTTCTACCGTTGGAAACCCCGGATAAGGTTTAGGACTATTATCACCAAAAACGCCATAACTTTTACAAATCTTAATGAAAATTACTCAAACCAAAAATAGATGAAAATATAAACATGAATTAAACTTTTAGAATTGGTTTTAGGCCAATAATATACCATACATGGCCATACTATCATGTATTTAGACTATAAATTCTGGAAAACATTGTTAGAATAGGGCAACCTTCACCAAAATGACCATATCTTACACAAAACTCAATGAAATTCAATGCCAAAAAACCAGAAGAAAGATGATTCACATGCCCAAGTATTCCAACTAGTTTTAGGTCATTAAATGGGTTGTACAGGCTGTACAAGAAAGAATAACAGACTGGAACATTAGGAAAACTCAGAAAAAAGCTCACTTTCATTAACTCAAAACTACAATATCAGTTCTCGAATCAACTATTCAAGTTTTGAAGGTGTATTCATGCATTTAAAACCAATTCTAACTACTTGTAATGTTTATTTTTGTGCATGTAATAGTTTCTTTCCTTTTTAACAACTTGTCAAAGTTGCATGACAACTTTTTAGCAACATTTGGCAATTTTTACATTTTTTACCCAATGACCCTCTAAACACTCCAAAATGAACCAATATGATTCCAAATGGTCATAAATGACCTTATTAGACTCCAAAACACAAAAACAACCTAGAACTCAAAAATAACAAAAATCATGCTTATGAGGCTCCTAATGCCCCTGCACCATACTCCCAAGGAAAGAAAAAATCTCAGCCCCATCTGAGATGTGATCTGCAAATTTTTCAATGTCTTCCATCATGGAATTCTTCAACCTACAAATATGATATGTGGAATCTTTCTCTTCTTGCAAACATTCAAGTGCATGTTTCATTTTACCTTAGGTCTTCCACTTCTCTACTACTTGTCATTCAACTGGGAATTCATTTCCAAAAGCTGATGATCCTTACACCCTGCTGTATGTTTTGCATTCTTGACTTTCCCTGGATCTTTCTTCTTCTTCTTGCAATGTCTCTTACTTAGCATCTTCTCAGCTTCAAGGTTCCAAAACTCTATTTATTGTTCATATGTCACATTAACACTATCCATGTCTTCATCTTCATCATTTGAATACAGTTTGTTAGCATATGCATTATCCATAAAATCATAAAATACATCCAGTACCTTTGTTGTTTTTGCAACCTCTTCTTCACCATATTTTGCTGCATTTGCATAACAATCTTCATACACTGCATTCACTTCTCCTTTTTCTTTATAATCTTTTCCATCTTCATCTTCATCTACTGCACCTATAAACACATACTCACAAATATTGTTAGTTCAACAAAATTTTGAGTCTCAATGGACTCATTTTTTCATATTTTTTCTCTTCCTTAGATGGCTTTGGCTCTACCATCATCTTGATTAATTTTTTATCTTTCTTCTCAATTGCTGCCTCTTTCTTCTTCCCACAATTTCCTTTATCGACCACTTGACAATTTTGTGAATGGTGATGTTCCAACTCCACACACTTGTTACTATACTCTATATTCTTTCTTCAAATGTTTTTTGCATTTGTTCTGAATCTTGTCTCATCACTGTTATCTCTTGTTGAATATTTATTTGTTTTACCTTCTCATCTTTCTTCTTCATCTCACTCCTTTCTCTTCCCATCTCTTGTTGCTTGCTTGAAAACTTCTTACTCTTTAGGTCTTCATGGATTATTCTCCTCAAAACTTCCATTCTTTTGGTATCCCAATACCTTCACACACAAAACTATACTCTACCCAATAGGATTTTGGAAGATGCACTCTCCAAGACCTCTTCTACCCACTTCCTCTCAATGGAAGAAATATGCACACCTTCTACCTAATTTCATCACTATTGGAGGATATAAGTCACCAAATCTCTTTCATACCTGAAAAAAACTTTCTCTCACAACTCTCACAGAGGTAAGTCTCATAAACAACAACCTAGGCCCAAACCAAGTGCAAGAACACAATAGGGTTTTAAAAGCAACTTTCCACACTTGACAATTTGCAAGAACCTACCCTTTTGAGGGTTAAAGACACATTCAATATGAGTTCAAGTACAAAACCATTATAGACCAGTCTATAAGACCATTCCAACACCCTACAACATCACACATTTTAATGTGCATACAACACTTAAGTTTATTTGATCAAACCTTATTCTTGCTGCCCTGTCAAACTGACAAACATAGTCCCTTTGGAATTGTTATTGAATAACTTGTTCATACGATCAAAACAAGTAAAATCCTTTAAAGGGTTTGTATAAAATGCTAAAAATGTCCTCCACACCAATTTTCATGGATTTCCAATGGTAGGAAGTTAATTTATGAATTTATTTCTACCACTGGAAACCCTAGACAGGGTTTAGGACTATTATCACCAAAAACACCATAACTTTTACAAATCTTAATGAAAATTGCTCAAACTAAAAATAGATGAAACTAGAAACATGCCTTCAACTTTTAGAATTTTTTTTAGTCCTGTAATGTACCATAAATTTCCGTACTGTCACGTTTTTATACTGCAAATTCTAGAAAACATTGTTAGAATAGGGCAATCTTCACCAAAATGGCCATATCTTACACAAAACTCAATGAAATTCAATGCCACAAAAACCAAAAGAAAGAGGATTCACATTAAAACGTAGTCCAACCAATTTTAGATCATTAAATGGTCCATACAAGCTTCAAAAGAAATAATAATAGACTTGAATGTCAGGAAAACTCAGAAAAAAAACTTGCTTTCATTAACTCAAAACTACAATATTAGTTCTCCAACTAACTATTCAAATTTTGAAGGTGTATTCATGAATTTAAAACAAATTCTAACTACTTGTAACATTTATTTCTTTGCATGTAATAGTTTATTTCCTTTTTGACAACTTGTCAAAGTTGCATGACAACTTTTTAGCAACATTTGACAACTTTTACATTTTTTACCCAATGACCCTCTAAACACTCCAAAATGAACCAATATGATTCCAAATGGTCATAAATGACCTTGTTAGACTCCAAAATACACAAAAAACCTAGAACTCAAAAATAACAAAAAGTATGCTTATGAGGCTCCTGATGCCCTTGCACCACTTTAATAAGGTGCCACACAAAACTGAAGTTCGAGCTTCATGAGACAAGCAAAGCTTCGTATGCTTGGAGCTCATGAGAAAAAGATGAAATTTGAGCTTCATGAGGCAAGAAAAGCTTCATATTCTTGGAACTCATGAACAAACACAATGGCTCCATAGGCATGAAAAGTGTATTATGCAAGGTGGCCATATAACTGGAAATGCAAATGCAAAAATAAGGAATGTTTAAAGGAGTCTCGCTTAGTTCATGTAAGGTCTTAGCTTAGGGGACATCGTACCTAATGTCTCCAAGAGAGGACCAATCAAAGAATGAAAGATTCACAACTTAGGGGATGCAATGTGCCACATCAAGCCACCAAGAGGAATATAGTATGATTAGAAATATCACACTCTTGAAGGAAATCACACCCAATGTCACCAAAAAGTGAGAAACACATCGCGTGAAGTAAGAAGACTACACCATGAAACATGAAAAAGAAAAATGAAAGAGAATAATTCCAATGTATTCCCCCACTTTAAAGAAATCACTAAACACCATGCTATGAGAAATTACTTTAAAGTAGAAAATGATAAATGCTAACAATAAAAAGGACATGAAAGATAACTTGGAAAGCCCTATGCCAGGTCATATGTTTCCAAATAAATCTACGCTATGAAAAGGAAAGAGGGATTTCCCCCAAAATGAAACTCTAAACACATGAGGGATCCATGGATTCAAGGTCAGTATGTTCTTACTACAATGTTTTTAGAGAGGTCAGAACTGTCATCATTCCCCAAATACTCATAGAATTGGAAGAATGACACAAAGAGAGTGAAATCAAAGAAAAATATTTTGGGTCAACATGGAAGAGACAAGACATGAATGTCTTGACACCTTACATCATCCCTAAAGGGAAAACACAAGATAAATAAAATATAAGTAAAGGAAAAGCTTTTGAAATATTTATGACAGAGAAGAATGTAGGTACAAATAGAGGAATGCCACAAAGAGAGAGAAATACATCAAACAAAACATCATAGGGGATCACATCACGCACATGCAATCACACAAAGAAAAATGAAAATGAAATAATGCAAAAGACTAGTAAGACACATGCAAGTCAACCATCTAGTAGGTCATCCACATCCCGGTCTTGTTCATCATATGTAGAAGGCAGATAACTAGCCAAAGGGACAACAACAAATGCATTACTAGGACAAGCCTATCGAATTCTTGCCCCCATTGAGTGCAAGACAAGAATGAGCCGAGGTAGGTGATGAGAAAAGATCATGTAATAGTGAGAATTTAAATATTCTACAACTATTACATGACAAAGAGCGGACGAGAATGCTATGCAATCACTGGATAAAAATTATCATTATCAAAGTGGTATTTTCTCAAGCTTATTTTGAATGCACGACACTCATCAGTACTATGTCCAAGAGTTCTATGGTATCAGATATATGAAACATCTGCACCTTTAGGATATAGTCTTATCTTTTCTTTCATGGGTGGAAATAGTATAAGTCCTTGGTTTAGAAGTATTTGTAATTTTCTTTTGGATTCGGGTGGCGAACAATGAAATTTCAATTTCTTTAGTTTGTAAGGCCTTCTTTGCTTGCTAGATTCCCCAATTTCTCTAGTTGGGACCAGGGTAGGGGGAGCTATAATATCCTTACCATTTTTTTCATTGTCATGAGGCATCGATTGTTCTTTAGGAAGGAGAATATTTATATCGGGGTGAGGATCTTGATATCCTAACCCTTTTGTATCTTCAATTGGAATTTTCTCTAGGAGTTGGTGAATTTCATGTTCACTGGTTGTATCACATCCTTGTTTACTCAAGATCATGAATCCTTTTTCGTATGTCTCTTCTAGGTTGATAGGAGTGTTTGTCACTTTGTTAACATAGAATGTTTGATTTTTTGCTTACTTAGAGGAACTAGGTTCACCTACTATAGGGAACTTAGGTTCAACTAGTGCAGGGGCATCAAGAGCCTCATAAACATACTTTTTGTTATTTTTGAGTTCTAGGTTTTTTGTGTGTTTTGGAGTCTAATAAGGTCATTTATGACCATTTGGAATCATATTGGTTCATTTGGGAGTGTTTAGAGGGTCATTGGGTAAAAAATGTAAAAGTTGCTAAATGTTGCTAAAAAGTTATCATGCAACTTTTACAAGTTCTCAAAAAGGAAAGAAATTGTTACATGAAAAGAAAGAAACATTACAAGTAGTTAGAATTGGTTTTAAATGCACGAATACACCTTCAAAATTTGAATAGTTGGTTGGAGAACTGATATTGTAGTTTTGAGTTAATGAAAGCAAGTTTTTTTTTTCTGAGTTTTCCTAATGTTCCAATCTGTTCTTATTTATTGTATGGATTGTAAAACCAATTTAACAATATGAAACTAGTTGGAATGAATGTACATGTGAATCCTATTTCTTTTTGTTTTTGTGGCATTGAATTTCATTGAGTTTTGTGTAAGATATGGCCATTTTGGTGAAGGTTGCCCTATTCCAACAATGTTTTCTAGAATTTGTAGTCTAAAAACACACTAGTACAGAAATGTATGGTATAGTACCAGCTTGAAACCAATTATAAAAGTTGAAGGAATGTTTCTAGTTTCATATATTTTTGGTTTGATCATTTTTCATTAATATTTGTAAAAGTTATGGCATTTTTGGTGATAACAATCCTAAACCCTGTCTAGGGTTTCCAGCAGTGGAAATAAATTCATAAATTGACTTCCCACCATTGGAAATCCATGAAAATTGGTGTGGAGGACTTTTTTATCATTTAATAGAAACCCTTTAAAGAATTTTCCCTGTTTTGATCCTATGAACAAGTTATTCAATAACAATTCCAAAGGGACTGTGTTTGTCAGTTTGATAGGGCAACAAGAATAAGGTTTGATCAAATAAAATTAAGTGTTGTATGAAAATTGAAGTGTGCGATACTGTAGGGTGTTTTAATGGTCTTATATACTGGTCTATAATGGTTTTTTACTTGAACTCATATTGAATGTGTCTTTAACCCTCAAAAGGGTAGGTTCTTACAAATTGTCAAGTGTGGAAAGTTGCTTTTCAAACCCTATTGTGTTCTTGCACTTGGTTTGGGCCTAGGTTGTTGTTTGTGAGACTTACCTCTACATCACAAATTTATCAGGAGGTATAACTTCTGGTATAGTTTTTGACAAGAAACCTAACCAAGGCATGACTTTCCCTTAGCCACTCATGTGTGTGTGTGAGTGCATATTGACCATGTGTGTATGTGTCTCACCTCTTTCAAATCCTCACCCAGCGGACAACCTAAATTTCTGTTGCCTCAGAGTGAGTGTGCATTTTTTGGAAAAACATCCTAGATCTGATCCACAACGTGATGGAAAAATAGTCAAAGGTTGATCTGCCCTTTTTTCATTTTGTTTCATCTCCCCTTTTGACTTTGGCAGTGTATGCTTGTGTCTTGATGTTGCTCTTATATAATTTTCATGTGTGTTCTTTTGTGCTTATGTTGGTTTGTCATGGGATCTTGATCTTGGGGGCTTGATCACCCTCTTGACCATTTTCATTCTATCTTACTTGCATTGGTACACTTGAACCCCTCTTGAAACGAGTTTCTCTACTTTAGTGTGAGTTTGAAGCAAGTTCATCCTCTCACTAAAGTGGGGGCTAAATGTAGTGTCAAAAAATGTCATTGGTGACATTTCCACACTTGTTTGGGCCCTCCTTGTAAAATTGGGCTTAATGTTTCCTCGATTTAGTGTTGTAATGTGCTTGACACATTCACATTAGGTCTTGGGCCCTTGTGAACTAAAAAAACTTAATCATGCCTTATTTAGAGTGTTGTAAAGTGTTGTAACACACTTTCACACTTTTCTAGGGTTTCCATTAATAATTGGGCTTCTTTATGCTTTAATTGGCCTTATTTTGCATCCACAAGCCTTAATTAATGCATCTTTTCAAGGATAATCTCAACATAAATCAACATCCAATCACAATTCAGGTGTTTTTAGGTTGTGGCTTAGATTTAGTGGTTTGGGACTCATACACCACCTTGGGCATATGAGTCCCACTTAAGGTTTTGGGTGCCGATCTAAATTTCACACCTGTCTAAGCATTTTTGAAAATGGTCCCATAAATTATGCCTATTGGGACTCATACACCACCTTGGGCATATGAGTCCCATGTGCCCCAAAATCAAAATTAATTCAAATTCTTGGTGGGATTTTATCCTCCTAGATCTGATGTTGGCTTGTAGTGTTGTAATTTCGGGAATTCTTGCATAATTAAGTATAAATACAAGGTTCTTTCACTCATTTTCATCCTAACATCCTAATCTTTCAAGTATTCATGCATTATAGCAAATTGAGTTCACAAGAGCATTCAAGTGTTTACAAGAGCATTCAAGAGTGATTATCAAGTGTTTTAGAGCATTATTCAAGCATCAAGCATCATGTCAAAGTCTTCATGCATCATGTTTGTTTTTGAGCTAACAATTGTGATGTAGGCTTTTATGATTCAAACTAGCATTCAAGTCAAGATCTATCATATTCAAGCAAGGGTCAAGATCTACATCCATTAGAGCCACTGCATACATGTTTGCAACACTTTATTGTTAAGGTTTGGTGAGTTGTAACATTGCATGTTGTTCATTCATCATTCCCTTATCTTATTTGATTTCATTTCAAGGTTTGATTACCAAAACGGGGTTTGACCAAGGAAAACCCCTTTCTACTAACAAAACAACATTTTTACCTCTCTTTAGTGTGTGATTGCAGGTTTAGATTGAAGACACATTGAAGAGAAATTTTTGAGAAATTTTTCAAAGTGTTCAAAGTTGTCAAAGTTGTCACCTTGCATTGGAGATACTTGGAAGACTTCTACAGGTTGCAAATCAAGGTTCCAGATCCAAAAATCAACTAGAAAGCACAAAGCAGACATTGAAGACTAGGTTCAGACTTTGAAGCTTCAAAAAACCCTAACTAGACTAATACGCCAGTTTTGGCATATGAGTCCCAATTTAGGCCATTTTTCAAGTTTTTAAAGTTTCAGACTACCATTTGCCAGATTCCAGTTTCTGCATAGAAACCTAGATCTAGGACTAAATCACCCAATCTAGCGTATGATTCCTAGTCAGCTTGAAAATCAACGTTTTTCAGCATTTCAGAACTTCATCCAGTCATCTTCAAATTTCCAGGTGCACACATTTCATCTTGTAATTTTTTGCTCTATTTTACATGCTTTTCTAGGTCATTTAGTGAAATATTGCATTGCATTAGGTTTAAGCATTGCAACCTTGAATTTTATTTGTTTTTCCAAGCCCTAGCTTGGTGGTGAACCCCTCATCAGTTTATAATCAGACCTTAGGACAACCCTATTGCAAGATCTCTTTCTCCTTTATATATCGAGATTGAAATCTCTAGGGTTATATCCTTGAATGAGAGAGTTTGAGTTTTGTTATTCTATCTCCCAAGCATAGAAATAAACAAAATTCTTCCTTTGAACAACTTTTCATTTTCAAAATTGTTTCATAGTGTAATCAACAAATTACCTTGTTTCAAATATGAAAATTTTATTTACACATTTCACTTTAGTTTATTGCATTGCACTTTACTTGAAGCATTGCATACTTTAGATAACTTAATTTTAACATGTTCACTTTTAAGAGATGTGGTTTTGATATGGTTAAAAATGGATTGCATAAGTACATCCCCTCTTATGAGTTTGATTTAGAGCATAACAATGAGGTCATCAAGAAACATGTTAGTCATCCTTCTACTATCTTTCATAGTTATGAGCACATCTTAGAGCAAGCAAATCAAACCATTGACACAGTCCTTAATATTACATTTCCTATCTCAAACCCTATTATCTCTCCCATTGGTAAGGATGATATGATACAAGAAGATACAAGCATAAAAAAACATGAAAACCATAATTGTTCTTCTCCCAATACCTCTCCTACTAGTGACGAAGGTATCTTGGTGAAAGAAGATACAATCGTTGAGAATCATGAGAGTCTTGATTGTCTCTCTCCTCCTCCCCCTTGGGAAGATATTATGACACAAGAAGATGAGATCATTGCCACTACTTTACTTAGTCTAAATTCATCTCTCAACACCTCTCGTACTGTAAAAGAGGGTACAATCGTGAACGATCATGAAAATCACATTTTTCAGGAGGACATGTGGATTGAAAGTGATAACATTATCTCTCTCCTTCCTAATTTCCCTAACATTTGGAAAGACCTATTCGAACAAAAGGATCCAATCATTCGTAAGCATAACAAGGATAGTTGTCCTTCTCTTGATGTCTCCCCTATTTGTGATGAAGCTACTTTTCAAAACCTAACCATGGAATGTGATGACCATCTTGTTTGTTACTCCCCTAAAATCTCTCCTACTAGGGTAGAAGTTATGACACAAGAGAATGAGGCCTTAGAAAACAATCTTGAATGAAATCATAGGAAATCATGAAAAACACATTTGTCCTTCTCCTAGTATCTCTCCTAGTTGTGAAGAATATATTTTAGAGTTAGAAGATCAAACCAATGCGAGTCATGGGAATCTTATGTGTCTCTCTTCTCCTAGGGAAAATATTATTGAACAAGTGAATGCCATCATTGATAAACAAGAAAATCCAACCATTGATCATTCCCCTACTTGCGATGAAATTATTTTAGAAGAACCAACCTTTGAATGCCATAAACATATAGTTTGTAGTTCTCCTAAAAAATCTCCTCTTAGGGAGGATATCATGGTGCAAGAAAATGACAACATTAACAATAGTGATGTCACTTCCTTAGATGATGATGAAAAGATGCCACTAGACTCCCCTTCATTAGAAAGACATCAAATAGAAACTACTGAGGTTATGAATGCACAAGTGTCCATTAGATCCCCCTTGATTAATGGACCTCTTACATACCATGTGGGACATCCTAAGAATCCTCTAATCCTTTACCCACCCTCACAATGACCACAAACTTAAAGCAAACCCGAACTTATCCTTTACCCACCTAAGAATAATATGTCGTAGCATTATAACATCGTTGCTCATACACATAACACTAGAAACAATCTGCAACCAAGAAAAACACCTTCAACATCCCTCCTATTGCCTAACCCTATGTTGTCAGGTCCTCCTTGTTTGCCTTTACATAATGAAAAGGAGTATAATCTTATTGAACAACTTAAGAATACCCCTAGTAAGATATCATTATGGGACCTTATTCAAGCCTCCCCTCATTATCACAACATGACTCAAAGTGCTTTACAACAAGTTCCTATCCCTTCTAATGCACAACCAAATGACATAATAGCCATGATTCAAGGAATAAATGTTGACATTATTTTCCACAAAAGTGAGATCCCTCCTTTAGAAGTACAAAAACAAAATGATGCTCTCATGATAATAGCTCGATATAATAGAACAGGGATAAAGCAAACCCTTGTTGACAATGGATCCCCCCTTAATGTGTGTAGTGTGACCCTTTTGGATAGACTGGTTGTGGACAAATAAAAAATTCAATCTAATTCTTTATTTGTTCGGGGATTTGATAATGTAGGAAAATAATCGCTTGGTGTGATCATTTTTCCTATTACAGTTGGAAAGGCCACATTAGAAACACTAATCCATATTATGCCTCACAATCTTTCATATAATCTAATTTTATGCAGACCTTGGATTCATGCAATGAATGGGGTACCTTCTACTCTTCATCGTATAATGAAGTATGTCTGCAACAACAAGGTGTACACACTCAAAGTTGACCCTAAACCAAATAGTTGTTTGAAAATTGAGAAAAATAAGGAAAATCCTTGAAAACATTAACACCAACTACACAAGTAGAGCCCGTGCAACAGAAAGATAAAGAAAAACATATTGAGGAAGTCATGAAGCTATTATAAGATGATTGGGGTTCCTTATATTTCACATCATTCATAGGCAAATACAAGATCATAAGCAAAGATTATGAAAACAAAAAAGAAAATGTGGTAATGTCAACATAAAATTTGGAAGACCCTTCAAAAGCATCCACCTCAACCACTTTATAAAATGAAGTAAATTACACAACAAACTTTGATGAAGTTGACTATGAACAACTACTGAATCAAAAAGAAATGAAAAATATTTATGGAAAAGGTTATGAACTTATGAAACAACTAAGTGGTTATCGTGGAAAAGGATGTGGTGCTAGAGAACAAGGTATCTGTGTCCCTATAGAGCCTAACTCACAAGGAATGACTAATGGTCTTGGTTATTGCAAGCCTTCACTTAATATCAACACTATTACAAAAGATTCTTCTAAGCCA
Organism: Sequoia sempervirens; assembly: GCA_007258455.2. Classification (NCBI taxonomy): domain Eukaryota; kingdom Viridiplantae; phylum Streptophyta; class Pinopsida; order Cupressales; family Cupressaceae; genus Sequoia; species Sequoia sempervirens. Next base: position 93,971,912 of record VDFB02000007.1, on the reverse strand, counting down.
ACATTAGTGCATCCTGAATTGATAGACACTACTAGTCTTGATTATTATCCTTTGCAAGAAACAAAAGAAACAAAGAAATCCTCAATTAATATCAATGTCATGCAAAACACTAATGATTCAAATTCATTAGATTTTACACCTTCCTTTAAAGAAGAGTACAAAATCTCACCATCTAAAGAGTCTTGTGTAAGTATGACATCTTGTCCTAAGCAAGAGATATCTTTGTCACAAAATAAAGGAACTATTGCCTGATTTTCACCTACTGTCTCAAACAAGCAGGGGTCTTTTTTTTAAGTGTTCATAGTGGCCAAATGGATTAACTTTTGCATCAAGGTTTCCAAGACATTTCGGTAGCTCTGAGTTTCCATCTCTCTCCACTTGTAATGTCTCGCCGACAGTTTCTCAAAAGGGTGGCATCGAGGGGAATGATTTGCTTCGGGATGATGTCTCTCCGACTGCATGAAGTCTCGTCGAAGGTTTATGGCCTCGCTATAGCGTCTTGCCAAAATGTTTGAGCTTGGGGAGAGTGGTTTGTGTTCGCTATGAGGTCTCGCCGAAAAATGGAGGCCTCGACGAAAGAGGTTTCATCGGGGAGATGTCTCACCGAAACGGGAGGAGTCTCGCCGAAAGTTTTTGGGTTTGGCGTAAGGTCTGGCCGACCAGCGGAAGTCTCAGCGAAAGAAAGGAACTCGGTGAGAGGTCTCACCGAAACATAATGAACTTGGGGAGAATGGAAGAGCTCGGCGAAAGGTCTTGCCAACCGAGTGATATTTTCCCGACAAGAAAGGAGGTCTCAGTGAAAGGTTTGAGTTTGCCGTAATGTCTTGACGACCGAGCAAAGTCCTGCCGAAAGATTTAAGTTCGGTGAGAAGTCTGCCAACAAAGGGAAGTTTTGTCGAGATGAAATGAGCTCGCCGAAAGATCTCGCCTTCAGCATAATGTCTGGTCGACCCGATGGCGTCTCGCTAAAGTATGAGGGTATCGATATGAGGTCTTGCCGAGAGAACAGTGTCTCGCTGATAGAGAGGTGGTTGCGGTGGGACTCATTGCTGAGGGTTTGCTTTTGATAAGAAGTCTTTCAGACGATGGGGAGTCTTGCCGATAGCGATCAACTTGCCCATGGAAAAGGATATTGGTAGGACTCATGGGGGGCTTGCTATGATGTTTGGTCGATAGCAATTGTCTCGTCGACCACAGTGGATGTCAATATGGCTCTGGTCGCTCGCTATGAGGTCTTGTTGACTGTCACGTGTTATGCCAATAGTTGCTATGTAGTGTACTCGCATTGGGGAGACACGGCTAGTGTCTCACCGACATGTGATTTTGGTGAAGCGACCTTTGACCGTCTGGGAATCTACGTGGCGCAAGTTCAACCAATGAGAGGGAACTAAGGGTGAACCATTGATGGATTGACTACCTCTTTGGAGAAGATCAACAGGATGTGAGTAGTATGGATCTGCTCTGTGATAAAAAAATGATGGATCGATTCAGCATACAAGGGGGTCAACTTGCAGAAAGATCTGGAGCGAGAATCAAGCAGAAAGGATGAAACCATGAGTCACAGTGACAGCTTAGGTCACTACTAGGAAAGAGGGGGATTGACATTAATGATAATTCTTTAAAGCATTCAAAGCGGCCCTTCAACGAGGTTCGAAAGTGGACACAGAGGCCAGAAGTAAATGCAAGTATTCCATAAGATCTGAAGGCTTCTCCTGAGGGTGATCTGTCACCAACATGGACACGGGGATGCAATCAAATGCAGCATTAACTTTATTCCAAAAGATCTGAGGGTAGACCCTTCTGTCACCAACTGATATTTTTTGTAAGCCCTAGGGTAGGGGCCGACATCTTTTGTATATAGGGCATTTTTTTGCCTCTTCGAAAAGGAGTTCTTTTGATGCTTTTCGAAAGTTTGTGACTTTTGCAGTCCTTTCTCAAATTAGAAAACTTTTGTAACTCATTTGGAGCATGATATACAACATTTACCTTGGATACCATTGATTGCCTCATTTTGCCTTCTTTTTCTTGTAGCATCATGTATTGTCAGGTGATTGATCAAGTTATTTGTGAGATATTTTTTATTTCCCTGTAGCTTTGTCTCACGTATTATGCCTTTTCTACAAAAGTATGCTTATGCAGGTTGTAAATTGTGTTTTAAAGTTTTATATGACCCTTTTGATTTGTGAAAATTACCTTTCCTTCTTAAAAGCATATGCAAGCCAACCTTTTTACAAAATATTCATGCATAAACTTATGGTAACACGTTGTGCAGTTCAATGTTAGTCATCCTTATTCAAGTGTATGCCAGTCTGAATGTTCATAGCTCTTATTACATTTAGGTGTATCACCATAGAGTTTAGTTTTATTTTTATGCACTCCTTCTCCCTCTTTCTTTACAGAATCAGTAGTTTAGGTGATACCAAAGGAAGCTAGCCTTCTCCGGAGGTTCTTTTCCATTTTTAGGTGACCCATAACCTGGAAAAGTTCCCATGTTTCTCTAGAAAGCTTAGTTTTTCATTAACTTTGCATAGGGTGCATTTCTAGGAGATAACATGAACATCTTCTACTATTAATCAAGAGAGTATCTTGTCGAGAATCCTCCAAGATCATTTGATATCTCTCCCTCCAAGAACACAATTTTTTTTTTACTACAAGAGTTCATTTTGTGCATATCATAGAGTTCATGGTTATTCTACTAATGAATTTGTAAGGATTTAAGTGATAAAATTCAACATCTTAAGGATTGTGGTGCTTTTCCTAATGTTGAGGCACCTAATTCCTGTAATTGATACTGATTTTCACTCTAGCATGTTTCTCATTAATCACCTTGGCTCATCCTTGTCCTGCACTAAGTGGAGGCAAGGGGTTAGGCAACCTTGTCCTCATATGACACTTGTCATTTTCTCTTATGGCTAGTTTACCACCTTCCATGTATATATAGGAGCAAGCTTGGGATGTGGACGACATGCCTTAAGTTGGCTCGCATGTGACACACTCACTCATGATGTAGCTTCATTTGGAAACATATTAATTGACATAGGGCTTTCCAAATAAGCTCTCATGTCCTTTTAACATTTATCATTGGCTACTTTAAAGCAATTGCTCACAACAATGGTGTTAGCAACTACTTTAATGTAGGGGCATACATCGACACTCATGTTTCATTGTGCGATTTTCTTTATTCTTGTGATGTGTCCTTTTCTTGGTGGTGTCATTGGGCTTGATATCCTCCAAGAGCATGATATTTCTTTGATTTTTCCTCTCTTGGAGACATTAGGCATGATGTTCCCTAAGAAGAGACCTTACATGAACTAAGAAAAATCCCTTTGAATGTACCTTACACTATTTTGTAATTACAACATATGTTATATGGCCATCTTGTATAATACACTTTGCTTGTTGTGGAGCCATCTTGTTTGTTCATGAGTTTCAAGCATACGAAGCTTTGCTTGCCTCATGGAGCTCAAAGTTCATTGTTGTGTGGCGCCTTGTCAAAGTTTTCAGGAGGTATAGCTTTGGTATGGTTATACGTATGGGAGTCAAAATTAGGCATGAATTTCCCATAGCCACTTGCTTGTGTGTGTGAGCGCATAACGACCTTGTGCGTATGTGTCTCATCTCTCTGGGGATCACCTAGTGGATGGCTTGAGGTTCCACTAGCCCTTGTGAGCATGCATCTAGTTTGCACAGTGGACATCATGTTCCATTTGTAAGCCACTCTTTTTAGATACTCACCCAACAGACAACTTGAAGTTTCATTTCCTCAAAGTGAGCATGCATTTTTGGACAAACAACTTACATTTGATCAACAATGTACAAGACAAATTATCAAATATTGATCCACCTTTTCTTTCTTTTTCTTTTCATCTTCATGTCTTTGACGTTGCATGTTTGTGTATCTTGTTTTGTTGCATATCATACACCTTGTGTGTGTCCCTTTGTGCTTATGTTGGTTTGACATAGGATCTTGGATCTTGGGGGCTTGACCACCCTCTTGATCTTTTCCATCCTAGACCATTCGTATGGGTACATGTGGAACCCTCTTGATTGTTTACTTTAGTGTGAGTTTGAAGCAAGTTCCCCCTCTCACTAAAGTGGGGGCTAAATGTAGTGTAGAAAAATGTCATCCTTTACATTTTCACACTTAATTTAGGAATGATTAACATTAAAATGAACCTAATGTTGCCTTGATCTAGTGTTGTAATGTTTTTTACACATTCACATTAGGTTTATGACCCTTTTAAGCTAAATAGACCTGCGACAATGAAAAATGTATTCCTCTACATTTTTTGTGCTTGTTTAGGACCTCCTTGTTAAATTAAGCATAATGTTGCCTTGATTTAGTTTTGTAATGCGTTTAACACATTCACATTAGGTCTTGGGCACTTGTGAACTAAGTGGACTTAGTTGTGCCTTATTTAGGGTGTTGTAAAGTGTTGTATTACAGTTTCACACTAATCCAGGGTTTTCATTATTAATTGGGCTTCTTTATGCCTTATTTGGCCTTATTTTGCATCCACAAGCCTTAATTAATGCATCTTCCTGAGGATAATCCTGGCACATATGTAATGACCAATAAAAAATTAATGGTTTTGGATTGTATGGTCAAGATTTAGTGATTTGGGACTCATATGCCACCTTGGGCGTATGGGTCCCACCTAAGTTTTGGGGCCCCAATCTTGGTTTCACATTAATTTAAGCATTTCTTGAAAAATGTGTCCCATAGCCTAGCCTAATGAGACTCATATGCCACTTCTGGAGTATGATTCCTGTATGGCTTAGACCTAAATTAAATTCAAATTCTTGGCAGGATTTTATTCTCCTAGATTTGATGTCGGCTTGTAGTGTTGTAATTTCAGAAAACTTGACATAAACAAGTATAAATACAAGGTTATTTCACTCATTTTTTTACCTAGCAAACAATCAATTGACCTAAGACTTTGAAGAGAGCATGCATTATAGAAAATTTGAGTTCACAAGAGCATTCAAGAGTTTACAAGAGAGTATTCAAGGACATTCGAGAGAATTTCTAAAGCATTCAAGGGCAAATTTCTTCATCATTTGTTGCAACAATTCAAGATTCATCATCATGTCAAAGGCATAGTGCATCAACCATGTTGTTCAGCTAGTGTTGTGATGTAGTATTCAAGATCCATTTGTAAGCATTGTTTCACATCCAATTTGAGATCAAGATCTATGTTCTTCATGGCCACTTCATGTTAGATTGCAGATTTACATTCCAAGACATCAATCAAGGTATCATTGTTCATGTTTCATGTCCTTATTTCATTGTTTCATCATTTGGTTTAATTACCTAAACGAGGTTTGACCAAGGCAAACCCCTATATCCTAACAATCAACAATTTTTTCTCTCTCTACATGTGTGATTGTAGTTCTAGGTGTCTTGGAGCTTGAAGATCCTTCAATGAAGATTGAGTTGCAAGATTGAGAAAATTTAAGTTGTCACCTTCTTTGCAAGATCACAGAAAGTCACCTGTAGGTCACAATTCAAAGTTTCAAACTCGAAAACAAAGCTTGGAAGGAAGAGTAGAGATAGGAGAGAAAATTTAGGTCTTGACCCTCTGAAAAAGAAAAGTGGGACTGCTACGCCACTTGTGGTGTATGAGTCCCAGTACAACACATTTTCCAGATTTTAGTGAATTTAGATCAACCACTGTGAGATTCCTATTTTGGCATGGAAACCCTAGTTTGGGACTAAATCACCCAGACTGGTGTATGAGTCCCAATGGACACCAAACAGTAGGATTTTAGGGTTTTTGAGCTTGTTTGACCTCATCATCCTTCTAGGTGCACCTTTGTTCATTCTCAGTTTGTCATTTTGTATTTCAGTTTCATTTCCTAAGCCATTTAGTTAGGTTTTGCATAGCACTTTGCATGTTACATTCATTTCTCGTCTTTCCAAGCCCTAGCTTGGTGGTGAACCCTCTTATTGACTTTAGTCACACCCTAGCATACCTTATTGCAAGATCTCTTTCCCCCTTGCTATCTTTGGATTGAGATCTCTAAGGTTTCCTTGAATGAAACAATAGTAGTGAAATAGGTCCCTACCCTTGTGCTCCATCTCCTAAAAGGTGGGGCACTCTATTTCCATTGTTACAAGACCTAATTTTGCCTTAATTTAGTGTTGTAAAGTGTATTTATTTACACCTTCACATTAAGTTTTGGGCCCTCTTGCATTTATGACTATATCATCATTAATAGGCCCCTAAGACCCTTTATTATGCATCTCGAGGCTTGTTTCAACCGAAATCCTGACATAGACATAAAATACACTTATATATTTTAACTCCCTGACATTTCCTCTATCCAAAAAGGCCTGGTGGGACCCATACGCCACCTTGGGCATATGATTCCTACCCAAATGGGAACTATATGCCACAAGTGGCATATGAGTCCCATTTGGCCCCTTTTTAGGGTTTTGAGCAGGAAATCATGATTTTGAATTCAAATTTCATGAATGTCGGCATTTGGGATCTAATAAACAATAAATTGGATGGAATGCCTATATAAACAAGGTTTCAAATCATTATTTCACCTAAGCCTTCATAATATCAACTAAGAATTTCAAAAGTTAAGCATCCTAAGACTTCACAAGAGCTTTGTGGAGCATTCAAGGGAAAATTTATTCATCATTTTTTGTAGCAATTCAAGATCCATCATCATGTCAAGAACACAAAGCATCAAGCATGTTGTTGAGCTAGTGTTGTGATGTAGCATCTAAGATCCAAGATTAAGCATTGTTCTACATCTAACTCAAGATCAAGATCTACATTTTACATGGCTACTTCATGTTAGATTGTTGATTTACATCTCAAGGCATCATTGTTCATGTTTCATGTTTCATGTCCTTATTCCATTGTTGCATCACAAGGTTTAATTACCTAAATGGGGTTTGACCTAGGAAAACCCCTATTCCCTAACAATAAAATTTTTTCTCTTCTCTTTGATGTGTGATTGTAGATCTAGGTGTCTTGGAGCTTGAAGACCCTTTGAAGACTAAATTGCATGATTGGAGAAAATATGTCAAGTTGCCATTTACATTGCAAGATCACGAAAAGTCACCTACAGATTGCAAATCAGGGCTTCCAACTCAAAGATTTGACAGGAAGGAAGCTATAGGAAATCACCATAGAATACTAGAATTTCAAAAAAGCCCTAATATTGGGACTAAATCACCACTTGTGGCATATGAGTCCCAGTATTGCCATTTTCTAGATTTTAGGAGATCCAAATCATGCACTGACAAATTCCAGTTTTGGCACAAAAACCCTAGTCTGGGACTAAATTTCCCAGACTGGTGTATGAGTCCTAGTGGGCATCAAACAATTTTTTTTAGGGTTTTGGAGCTTGTCTTGACCTCATCTTTCTCCCAGGTGCACCTCTGTTCATTCTCAGTTTGTTATCCTAGTTTTTAGTTTCATTTCCTAGGTCATCTAGTTAGGTTTTGTATGTTACATTCATTTCTTGTCTTTCCAAGACCTAGGTTGGTGGTGAACCCCCTATTAATGCTTAATCACACCCTAGGACACCTTATTGAAAATTTCTTTCCCTCATTCTATATATCCTTGGATTGAGATATCTAAGGTATCCTTGAATGAAACTTATAAGAAGATTGGATACTCCATCTCCTAGAAGACAAAGCGTCCAATTTTCTACATTTCAATATGTATAAAAATTGGGCCTTTAGAGTACATATGATATGATTCAAGGATTTTATGGAATCCTTGTATGGTTTATAATTTTATTTAGTATTGGGTAGAATCTCTTGCAAAGTCTTATTCCTAAATACCCATTTCATTAATATGTCTAAATTTGTGTGTGAATAATGTGTATGCACATTAGGACTTGTAATTAGAGTACACATAACATCTTTGTTGAATCCATGTTAGTTTGGTTTTTGAAGATTGAATATATATATATATAAACACATCATGTACACTTCTATGTATACAACCTATATACACATAAGATTCTATGTATATACCTGTAGTTTTCTTTAGGATATGATAGGATTATCTGTAAGAGTGATTCCTTATTATAGATTTCCTTGATATTCCACAAAAGAGGCCCTTGTTCGAATGCAGAGGGGGTGATAGACCTTGTTGAATAATATGTAATGTAAGTCGAAACAATTCCCTTGTATACATTATGGATCTCACTTGGCTTGGTAGAGAACACATAGTTTAGTAGGCATTTGATAGGACATTGTGTCTACTTTTTGAATACCCATTTGATTTAATATTTAAATCCACATCTACATGCATGAAAACACACATTGGGTCCTATGGTTATTCCAAAATAGTTAGTTTGGTATAAATAATTGTAAGTTTGGTTTCTAAACACATGTTTCATTGATAGGCATATAACATAGGTTTATATGAGCATATACATGTATATATTCTCATTGATACAACATGTACACATTGAAGTTATAATATACTTATCTTTACTTCAGGGCTTGAAAGGATTTTGTGCAAATCTAGTCCTAAATTCTTCTTTGATTGATATCAACATAAACATGTACATGCACACTTCTAGAGCATGTGTGCAAATATGATCTTAATAATAAAGTACACAACTTGCTTATCTTAATAATATAAGAAAGAGAGGATGCTAACACATCAATTTTATTATTTTCACCCCACACTTTTCTATATTAACAATTTTCTTTGTACAATACTATTATACTAGCAATCACACCTTGGTGTACAATGGGTATGCAAAAGAGACATGGAAGGTCATTTTGAAAAAAAAATGGTCTATTTTTTGGTACATTTGTGCAATAAAGGTCTCAATGGAGAAGTGATATGTATCCATTTACAAGGATCCAATCATGAATGAAACAAAACCTTTGAATCAAGAAAATAATCATAGTGCCATCTCACACTACCTTACCCACTTCATTTTCCATAGGCATAGATTCACCTGTCAAGCTACTCTAATGTACAAAACTTATACCAAATATCATAAGGCCATCTAGAGGAATTCTTTTTCTAGCTTTCATAGCCAAAACAATATTAATTTCCATAGCCTTAGTAGGCACTTTTCCCCCTATTTCCTCAATCACAGCTGATATAGCCTTTCAAGCCTGTACGAAAGTGAAAGGCTTCGTTCATACGAACTTTAAGCTTGATCTCCACATTGTGCCTACTAGCTACGCTTCACCAAAATTGATGTATCTTTTGTGTAATATTTTTATGAATGAATTAGGGTGCTCTCATTGTCTCAAGCATCCCTTCTCTAGCCCTGCATGGATGAGAATGGGTATAAGGAAAATAATGGCATAATGTAATTTAAGACTTCCAAAAGTGTAAAAAAAAGTGTAAACAAGAGAAGTGAGAAAAAATATATAGTGGTTTAATCACAATGGATTCAACCCAACAAACATATTATAACTTAGTACATATTCAATTAAAAATGACATGTCCTATGAAATTTCTGAGTGGTCTCCTCCCTTGGCCCTCTCTCCTATAGAAATTCCATCTTCCCAATTAGTACAATTATGAATGACATGTCAAATGTTGTAGTTGCAAATGTTGACTAGTATAGGAGCTCTATAATAGGGTATGACATCTATCACAACATAATGGAAGAAGATTTTTTTAGATGTTATAGATGCAATTTTAACTATTAATCTCTCTTCTCTCAATATCTATTTCCTTTGATCTCTCTTATCTCTCTCTCCCTCTACTTTTTGGTCTATCTATCTACCTCTTCCCTCTTTGTATATCCCTCTCTTTCTCAAATCCTCTCTCTTTGTTTTGTAAGTCTCACTCTATTTTTTCCTCTATCTCCTTATTCCTCCCCCTTTCTCTTTGTCGCTCTTTCCCCCTCTATCTCTCCCTCTTTCTATCACTATCTTTCCCTCTCTCTCTGTTGCGAACATAGCATGAGCCTTCTAGTAATGGAGTCTAATTATCTTTCTCATTCAAAAGTTTTGTTTTGGTTGTGTTTAGATCCTTATAAAAGAATGCATAGTTGATTTAAAGCTATCACTTCTCCATTAAAACTTTTGTTGCACAAACAACATCATTTGCTAAATGCCCTACCAATTGACCTCACGTAAGGAAATGTTCGAAAAAAAAAAAAACAAAATAGACCCATTTTTTTTTCCGATTGATAGTTTAAAATCTTCCATAAAACAAAATTAATGTACCCCCCGCATGGAGGATACATTTTCAGTTGAGATGGCAGTCGAGGGACATCTCATTTTAAGGTACCCGTCAAATTCTCCATATATTTTCCGTTACCGGTAACTAAACCTCCACCACATTTGCAGAACTTTCTCGATCCTTTTGCCCGAATGTTCTCGATCCTTCCATCGTGACAGAACAAAGGCTTCCTTCTAGGCTCTTCGTCTGTCGTTTAAATATCAATCTCTGGCAATCAATCTTGTGTGAAAATAGAAGCGTTTCGGGTTACCGGGTCTGTTTTTGAATCAGTTGTTAGCATCAGTTTGTTTTTTCGGGCGCAAGGTGTGTCTACTGAGAGCTTTATGTTTTATCAACACAAGAAGTTAAATGCACTAAATTGCAGGACACAATTGTATAAATGACAGATTTTTGGATGTTCGTAATATTTTGTGTTTCCAAGTTTAAAAATCTAGTAATAGGTTGTTTAGGGAGTTTTAACTAGGGTTTAGAAATGCAGAAAGTGGAGGTTTAAGTAGGGTTTATTGTATTTGCTGATGTAGGTTTAGTAACAAAAGGAATGGCCGCCATGGCAGCTGCGAGGAGTGCTGGAAGGTCGATTATTCCAGCCGTAAGGAATCATCTTGCTGGCTACGCTCGTGCAGGTGAAGTTCAAGCATCACGGTGTTTATCCACTGCTGCAATGAAAGGTTACCGGCGGGAGGATGATTCCTCACTGCAAGAGGAGGGTCAAGGCCGCCAGGGTGCGGAAGTTCACCGAAGGGATTTTCCTGACCTCTTTAACAGTATGCATCGAGAAACCCTCATTCATTTTCCCCCTTCAATTTGAACAATATAATTTAAGCAATAAATTAATGAATTTGTAAAACCCTAATTGTGAATTTTCAGTTCCCTTTTATCCGCTGAGGAGCCTGGGTATGGGCGTGGATGAGCTTTTCAATAACCCTTTTACGGTGGCGTCTCGGGGAAACTTGGACGTGAGGAAGCCGTGGGACGCTGTGGAAAATAAAGATGCTCTGCTCTTGCGGGTGGACATGCCCGGCCTTGGCAAAGATGATGTCAGAGTTTATGCGGAAGAGAACTCGCTGGTGATTAAAGGGGAAGCGCAGTCTGATGCAGAGCTGGACGGTAGTGGTAGGAAATACAGCAGCCGCATTGATCTCCCTCCGAAAGTGTATAAACTGGATCAGATTACAGCCCAGATGAAAAATGGTGTGCTCAAAGTTACTGTCCCAAAGTACAAGGAAGAGGAGATAAAGAACATTATCAATGTATCTATCGATTAGAGATCTGTGCTTTTGATAGCTGAAATCGGGAAAGGTTGTTTTGAGAATATACTGCTGTGTCGGTTGAGAATGTAATGGAAGGGGCTGGAGCATTCTGGAATGTCACTAAATATAGATGGGAGCACTCTGATCTGTAAAGATTTTCAATAAAGGTTTTTGTTTTTTTATCAACTCTCGTGTAAAGATAAATCTTTTTCTTGTGGGGACGGTTTATGCCAAAATCCTTCTTCATTGGAAAGCTTAAGTATCCTCAAGGTTTTTGGTCTCTTTAACTGTACTGGAACAGAATCCTAGATTAGGCTTTTATTTATTTATAAAATTCTTGATAGAGTGCTAATCCATTGAACCCAATTCTATTCTTAGAAAATTAAGCCAGGCAGCGGTGTACTTTTAAATACTAACTACTAATTTATAATCTATATATGGAAAGTGAGAAAGGTTGTATATTTCGGCATAAATCATATTTTGCTTCTATCTTAAATAAATTATGCTTCTAAAAATTGAATATAGCACTAAATTATTAAATTCTTATAGTATAAAATATAACTTAATAAAAACAATAAGTATATATTTTTAAAGATTAAGAATGAAATAAAATAATATAACTGACTACTAATGTAAAGGCAACAAAGGTTTTCAAATGAGTCTATCTAGAAATATTAAGGAACAAACGGACAATCCTTGTAAAGAAAATGTGGGTTTGGATATTAAAAAACTATGATCTCATGGATCGGATATTACACTTGGATGGGTCTTAAAAAGAAAGAAGCTTCAAACTTTGCCACCACTTTTTGATTGAGCTGATAAAGAGACGAAACATTATGAAAATAATAATAACAAACCTTCACTAAAAGCAAATTTTGTGTGATTCAGATGTATTCTTGATTTTTGTGAAGTGGCAACATGTATATCTATAAGATGAATTTCTTGATATGGGTGATATGTACCTAGTTGATTTGTTTTTTTTGCTTATTAAATTTGTTTCGTGAGGAATGATTGGGTTAACATTGATATTGGATGGTCAATATGCGAAGCTACTTTTCACGAGAGATTTTATTGGTAAGAGGGATATGGTTATATGGATGGTTAGATGTTATTAAGGATTGTAAAACAAAAAATACCAATAAATGCATTTATGAAAATATTATAACTTGCTTTGGTTCTTCAATAACTATCACTAGATAACAAGGTAAACATTTTATTAATTATACAATTATGAAGTTTCTTCATAATTTCATAATGACACATAATAAAAGTAGCCCATATCACCATTAAGCTTAATTAGCCCATGTCACGAGAATATTCTAGATATATTGTATTTCACATTCCTAAAGAATTGTAGTGTAGTGCTTTCATTATACACCTTTTTTTTTCAAAATTTTCAAAATTTTCTTATATTTTGTTAAATGATTTTTATCTTTTTTTGTTCTCAATCATGAATTTTTTTGGGTCTATATTTAAAAAAAAAAAATTTCTTCCCTCTTCTAATTTATATGTATCCATTTTTAATATTTGCACTTTAACTTGATCATGATTTTGTCTTTGAAGACGTGTATTTTTTTTAATATGAATGGATCATATTTGACAAGAAATGCATATCCTAATAGAACATCAGTATCCATTTGATTAAATTCTACAAAGTAATGGAGATCCTACCATTAATTTTGGCGTGGACATATTGTGCATATCAAAATTTTAAGTTTTTCCCTTGGAATGACCATTCAAAAGTTCTAGCTTAGCTTTCTAATTTTTTTTTGGGAATGAACTCAAGTTTCTACAAATTAATGAGTTGATCCTTAATCAATGAAAGAATTAGATTCAAGTGGTTTGTAGTTAGGAAAACCAAACTAGTTCTAATATATATATTATTATTGACCAAGTGTATAGTTAAGGTCTTTTCTGATTAGATTCAAATGAGATGAAGAAGATTCTTTATTGAAATTTTGATCCATCCTAAAAATTACATCTCAAATGTGCCAGATTGGCTAATTGAGTTTTCTTAATTGCTTTTGATTATTTTTAGCCATTCTAATTAATTGAGTAGCATCGTCTAGAAGCATGTCTTAACTTTTTAATGTAGTGATTTTCTCATCATTACAATCATATAGGAATCATAATTCTTCTTAAAACCTTTTCAATGAAGTTGACTAGAAGGTTTATGTCTTATTTTCCATGAAAATGGTTTATATTTTTATTTTTTCTTTGCATATGCCTTTTAATTCCTTTTAGATATGCTCTTTCTTAGTGGTGTTCTTTGATCATTCATATATTCTTTCTTCCTTGAATGCAACTTTCTTCTCTTGTCTCAACATTCTTATTTGAATTTTCCTTTGTCTAATTTTTATCTGAATTCTTTGAGATTTTATTTTAAAAGTCTTTGAATGAAGTCCTCATACTCATCAAGTGAAGATTCTCTATAGATTGATTTATATTTATTTTTGTGCTTTTCTTTTTATCATACAATACTTTTTTTTTTGGCATTGCTTAGCTCATAGTATTGCACATCTAAATCTTCATATTCCTTTTTAGATGGTTGAACATCCAGATCTAGAAAATCTTCACTATGTTTGAATATTGTATATTCTTTAGTAAACTATATACTTTTTCTTGGATAGTGAGTAGCATAATGAGATCCTTGAAAAATAAAATATTTCATATGTTTGGTAAGCTTTTTATGAATAGATCTTTTCTTTAAGACATATGGAGGCTACCTATAATATTTTTATTTGAATTGGATTTTTTTAGATATTTTATACTTATAGATAAACCTTTTATGTTTCTTGAAATCTATAGTTCCTAAAAATCTAGTGTCTTTAATAAATGTTTTCTAGAAAATTTTACTAGAATAATTATTTTTAATCATTTTAATTTATCAAATTTATTGAATTCATTTTGTGGAGGTTAATTGTAGAATTCTCGTAGGTTGCATATGCAATACCTTCTCTTTCCATATCCATGTCTCTAATAATATATGTATTCTCATCAATCCCAATGAAAGGTCTATTACCTACTAATCCTTCTCACTAGTCTCTTAATTTTCTTGAAAATAATCAGACCGTGTAGTGAACCTTTTCAAAATTTGTCTACTAAGTCTTAGTGTCAAATGAATTTCTAGGTGAATCATACCATATACAAATAACATCATATGGGTCTATGAGTTTTTCTATATGTAGAAAATAACCACTTGTAACATTAGCTCTCACTTTCTTAGGGCGTGCATTTTCTATCAAAGATTCTTCCATTATTTCACGAAATCCATCTACATCTATTTTAGCAAGCTCTTCTCATTCTTTAGGTTCTTCTTCTAGAATTTCAATTTCTTCACTTTTATCGGACATAGATTATTTTTTGGTGTTTTTGAATAAAGCGTTGTTTTCTATTTTCTTCCTTTGAACTGTCTTTCTCTTCTTGAGTGACTCAATATTTTTGATGTCAATTCTCACTTTATGTATCTTCTTAGATATATGATCTAAGATAACTTTATTGTAACTCAACTATTTTTGGAACTTTTCATCTATTTCTCTTTGCTTTTTTATAATGGGATCTAAAGTTCCTTCAAACATTACATGAGTATTTTGCAGTATATTGAGAGAAGTCTCCATAGTTATGTTATGATGATGTAGACTCTAAATTTTAGTGTAGGATTGATATGAGGTGTTTTAAATATTATTCAATTTTTCTACACTTCTTGACCTATCAACAGAGAGTTAGCAATATCTTCAACAAGGTCATCTAGATTTTCTTGTGTAGATATTTTTCATTGGGCAATCCAATTATGTTGAGCCTCTAACTCTTTTTTACTTTTATCCTATAGTTGTGTGAAAATGAGACTCATACCTTTACCACAATTTAGAATCTTGATTAATGACTATAAAATATTTAGGGGTAGGCCAATGAATAGGTTCATAAATAACAATTTCTTCCTTTTTATCCCCTTCTAGTTCTAATTTAATTTTTTCCTTTCTTATATATTTCTCCTAGGCAAAGATGATTGCTCGTAGAATTTTTCTAGGAATTTCTCTGATATTAATGCCTTTCACTTTTCCATCCTCCTTATCTTCATCCTTAGTAGTTAAATTCAATTTGAGACTAACTTGTTGTGCTAACATGTCCATGAGCTGAGGGTTGTTTATGAGGTTGATTAAATTAGCCATGGAGGTTCTAGAAGGATAAAGGTTGATAGAAATCTATCACCTTAAGGTATCTTGAGGAACTATAGGCTTCACTAGGAATACAACAATATAAGGTTTATTACTCGAATGAGGAATAAATTATAGCTAGGTCATTATATAACTCTTGGAAGGAGTTCTAAGAGATTTTCTACAAGGTTCACGTTCTAGGAATTGTTCCACTACTATTTATTCTAAATAGGTTAACATATATATGATACAAAGTATCCTCTAAAGTCCAAGATTATTATAAAATCTTATAGTTGTGGGAACATCTAAATATTTATAGTTGAAATGTAGGGAAAAAGAGGGATCCCTTAAAGGAATATTTTCTCTATTTATTCCTCTCCCTAAGGAATTTCATTAGGAAAGAGATCACAAGGAGTAGAGATTGAATTTCAACCTCAAAGGTGAGTCAATCAAACTTGGATCTCAATCCTTAAGACAACATGATAGATCTAAAACCAAATTGAAATGATATGCAATGCTTAAACTAAATGCACAATAAGGCCTATAACATGAAATACAAATTCTTGAAAGTATAGAAACAAAATCCACAATTTGTATGCAAATCTGAGAAGGGTAAGGACACATGTACCAATCACCAAAAGTAGGTTTTGAGCTCTGTTGAAGGACACATTTTCCTTGGGGAAAATTGGTCCTAGTTAGGGCTTTTGAAAATTCTTTTGGTAGTCCTTTGAGGTATGATCTTAGCTTCTATTTTTAACAAGTTCCACTATCAAAAAATGGAAATAAATTCTAAATTTGAGTTTCCATGGCTTGACAACAATGATGACAACTTATGCAATTTAATGTAAAATTGATCTTCAAGATCTTCAATCCTTCTTCAACCTATAATCTGTACATACAAAGAGGAATTTTTTTTTGTGTTTGAACGAGGGTTTTCCTTAGTCAAACCCCATGTTTGGTAATTAAACCTTGATAGATAGATAATGACAATGGAGAAGGAAATGATGAATGAACAATTACTTTATACAAATCACCAAACCTTCAATGGCTTTCCTTAGAGGATTGAAGACAAACACACCACTCTAAGGAATTTGATCTTGCTTTGCTTGATGGGTTTGGACACTTGAAAATGCTTGGATGTTTTAGGATCAACAATGCATGTTAGCCTTCACAAGATGACATGGGCACACATAAGCTTGAACATGATGACATGATCTTGATTGTTGCAACAAATGTCTGATAAATATTCTCTTGAATGCTATTAACAATAATATTTTCTTATATGAAGTCTCCAAAAAGTGTGTTAGAATGCTTCTTAGATTTGAATTGATAAAAAGACTTTGTATTTATAGGTGTTTATCTAATTTCCCGAAAATTAGATTCCAAAAGCTAATAATTGCATATTGAATTTGAATCATTAAAATACTACCAAAAACATATTTTAAAATGGGTCATAGGACTTAAAGGGGACCCATTCACCCTTGGGTGAATGGGTCCTATGTTAGGAAAAGGTGTGTTGTACACCTTACAATAATATATTTAATTTAATTATTCTTGGGGCCAATTAATGTTGCATGTAACATTGGGACATAAGTTAAGTTGTAAAAATGTAATTATTTAATATTGGGGAAAAATAATAAATAAAGCACCCAATATTAAATAAGGGGACATGGTTTTGTAATCTCATGGTTTTAGTCACATAGTTTTGTGTAATACCACTTGGTGGTTTTGTGGGAGCATGCTTCTATAAAAGCATCCACAAAGGTAGTTATTGTGAGATGCAATTTTGCATGTTAGCTCTGGTTAGCATTTGTGAGGGTTTGAAGCATGACATAGGATGTATAGTTGCATGCTTGTTCACATGGATTGCTTGTTACTTCAATGGTGTTCATGGAGACTCAAAAGATGTATTGTAATATTTATTATTGAATAATACATGAGAGATGGATGCTTTTGGAGGCTGGGTTTTTTTCCCTCTTGAGGGTTTTCCTAGGGTATATCTTGTGTCATATCTTCATAGGTATGTTGTCTATTCTCTTGCATGTGGATTCTAAATACTTAATTGCATAGATCTCTCTTTTGGGTTATGTGGAAATTGTCTTTAATTGGCTACAAGTTTCCAACAAGTGGTATCATCGTTGACCAGTCTGACAACCCTAACTGTCAAAGATTTTAAAAAGGTTTTAAATTTTTTTAAAATTTTCAAAATTTTTTAATATATTTGCCAATATATTTTAAATGCCATAGATTTTTTAGAAAGAGACCTGACAAAAAAAATTTATATCCAAAATTTAATTGAACTTAATTTTTTTTTTAGGGTCCACCACCAAGTGGGTGGCACTGCCCAGGTGGGGCGCTGCCCAACCACTAGGGGTGGCTAATTTTTTTTTGCCTTGAGTTTAAATTGTTGTTTTACTTTAGAGGAGCATAACTTTCCACTAGGAGCTTCATTTTTTGACTTTTTGGACTCGTTGGAAAGTTGACTTAGTGCTCTACGCTATGGTGATAGTTATTTTTTGATATTTTATAGCTTGGATAGTGTTTTGTTTACTAGAAGTCAGGTGTTCCTTTTGAGCTTTGAGAGGGAATATCGGGTGCATACAAAGTCAGATTTTGGACTTTGAATATTCAACAGAAAGCTTGTTTAGGTCTCTTCACAGTGGATCAGGTTTGAAGATATTTTGGCATGGTTTATTTGTTGTTTTCCTTATTTGAGCTATTTATGTGTTTCTTTGACTACGGTGATATTATGAGTTTATGGATGATTGGATCTTGGAGATTCGATATTGGATTCCTTGTATGCTTAGTTGTACATCTCAGATTATCCTCTCATTTGACATAGTTATCAGTATATGGTTAGATTTGTATGTTGCATTGTTGTAGGCAGTTTAGACTTACATGTTGCATTTATGACTTGGATATGTGTTTCATTTTCCCATTGATATTGCAATGTTGATGCATGTTCAATTTTGTTGGCTTGGTTTAGTCACTTGGTTTGTTCGTTTTGTTGTCATTTTGAGGAGGTGAGATGGTATTACTAGGTACAGTTATGATATGAGACCTATGTAGTTGACTATGATTATGCATATATGTGGACTTGATTGGGTTGAGTTGTTGGTACATTTGGTGGTGTGTTTGGTTCTTTAACTTTGGTACTTGAATATGGACATATTTGGAAAATTAGATTAGAGGTTGATTTGGTGTTTGAGTCATTTTAGTCTATATGGTTATTCTCTTAGATATCTCAGTTTGCAGTTTACTGATGTGATGATGAGTCTGCATGTTTTAGTGATTTGATCTACAAGTCACGTAGGTTGTGGATTAGCTACTTGTTTAATTGTAGTGGGATGAATTGGCTGTGGATTATATTTGTTCACCAGGTTTGATTCCTTATTATTGCAGACTTTGACTATTGGCCTTGTTCTTGGTCATTTGTACATTGGTATGTGTGCTTAGAGATGAGAGGATAGATGTTTCTTATAGTACCTGGACAATTGTTTTTTTGGGTAGCATGTGGTTTATCATGATGTCATGGATAGCTTGGTTACACTTTTTAGTGGGAGCTTTTGACATTGATGGATTGGCGGTGATTGGATACATTTATGATGGTTTGGTTGTTGTAGGTATCTTCTTGGCTTGGAGATTTTGGTTCTACTTGTTATGTTATTGACATTTCAGTTGTGTGTGTAGACCTAGATGATCTTCATGGAGATGATGGTTGTCACGATGCCATGTGTGACTTGGTATCACAGTTCAAAGGGAGTTGTTGGAAGTGATGTGGATTCACCATTTGATGGTGGATGGTCTTCTGTAGTGATTGTTAGTGTCATGGATGGACACTTGGTTTCTACTTTTATATAATGATGGTTCACTGACATATTTGGTTTTATTGATAGGGGATGGTTTGATTCATATTCATTACATATGTTGATTCTTGGTTTAGGGTGTTATGATATTATGTCAAGGTATACTCTTTATCACGTGTTAAAGTTTTGGCATGGTACTTGTTCTCTTGAGACCAGGATGTATGCATTGTTGTATGCTATCTCCAATCAGGAGGTGTTAGATCATGTTGTCATGTTTATGTTCCTAATTCATGATTGGAGCTTTGACATTGATCTTGTGTGGTTCTCTTGGTATTGGGTATATTTATTATTTGCTTGATTACTTCATGATGGTGCTAAGTTGCATTTGGAGTTTGGAATGGATTGGTTGGTTATAGGTACTCATGGATACTTGGAGACATAGGTGAGGCTTGAGTTCTCCTATGATTAGAGACATGTGTTGAGATGGTTACTCTTGATGAGATTTCAGTAGAAAGTTCAAGAATCCTATGTTAGAATTAGGTGTTGTACACCTTGCATAATTTTCTTATAATGTTTAATTTATTATTATGTGTGTGGCGCACCTAGGGGTAGCTAGATGGACATGCATCACTAGGAGCTATAATGTTGGGGCCACTTTATGTTGTATGTAACATTAGGACTTAATTGTAAAATGTAATTGTTTAATATTGGGGAATCATAAAATATAATAAAGTACCCAATATTAAATGTGGGGTCACATGATTGTAAGTTCATGGTTTATGTAATACCACTTGGTGGTTTTGTGGGAGCTTGTTTCTATAAAAGCAACCACAAGGGTAGTTGTTTAGGGTTGTTGGAGAGTTTATTGCAGGTTAGTAGGTTGAGCTTATGCATGTGTGAGGGTTTGAAACATGGAATGGGATGTGTGGATTCATGCTTGGTCACATGGAATGCATGGATATCTTGTGCTTTAGAGGTATTCATGGAGTCTCTACAGATGTATTGTAATAGGTTTTCATTGCTGAATAATACATGAAGTGTGGATGATTTTAGAGGCTGGGTTTTTCCCTCTTGAGGGTTTTCCTAGGGTATATCTTGTGTCATCTTCCATAGGTATGTTGTCTATTATCTTGCATGTTGATATTGAGTGTTTATTTGCATTATTTCATATTTGGGTTATGTGGAAATTGTCATTAGATGCCTGCAAGTTTTCCTTACAGCCTACACCTTGGTTGGATGTGAGTTCAACATGGACCTATGAGGAGAGTGTTCTTGGATGATTCATGATGACTTGGATGTCTTAGAGGAGAATTCTCATTCCCCACTCTTGGTCTACTCGATAGTTTCACTTGAGAGGTATTTCCCATTGTTTCTTTCAAGTGCATTATGTTTATGCTTTATCTTCTTATGCATATGGACCTTGAGCTATGGATATATGGTTTTGGAGGGTTCATTTGAGGAGTGTTGGCATGTTTATCTCCTTATGCATTGTGATTACATTCATTGATGTTGAGTTTAGGAGATGTTTTGGGTTTATTTCCTTCATTGGGAATGAATTTAGTTTGATCTTATTTGGTTATGAGAGGCTTACATCCATGCTGATTACATGATACATATGTTACATTTGATCTTAGTGATTGAACGGTTGGGTGTTGTTATGGATTTTTTTTTTTTTTGGGTGTTTTGGAGGAGATCATACTTGACAAAGTTGGAATTTAGAGGTGTATGTAGGAGATTTTTCTTTAGGCATATGATGAGCATAGTTTCTCTCTTTTGGTCTTGGTTATCTTCCTAGATGTTTAGTTTCACATTACATTGGTTTGAGGTTTGGTTGGAGCTATTGTGATCACTATCTTGTGGTCATGTGTTTTTCACTTATGTTCTTGGGTGATGACATGGAGCTTCCTTTACCTTTTTCCCTTGTTGGGTGTTGAGAACTTGGGAGAGCTATGGATATTTGTGGTGAGAATTATTCTTACAGGTTATTGATTTACAAGTTTGCATATCACTGTGGATGATTCCTTGGTTCTACATGATGTTGTTTACACTTTCTATATGATGCTATTGGTAGAATTGGTATGCCTTGATATTTTTTCAGATTTTCATTACCCATGTAGTGGGAGCTCTTGGATGTGTATGTCATTCTTTGACAGGTTTTTCCCATGGAATTTATGATTGCAGTTTATGGGTGTATATGTTTATGGCATGAGTTTACTATGTTTTGTATACCTCAAAGGTATGGATAGTTGGATGTATTGGCACTTGCTATGGGTGTTATTTCAGCCATGGGTTTGTGTATCTTGACAACTACTGGTGCATATTGATACTTTTGGATTGAGCATTTGTGTTTGGGATATCAGTTGAACAAGAATTATGCTTCATTGTGACAAATTGTGTGGCTTCTTTTTGGATGGTTTCTTATCTTTGTGCATTGGCATGATGGAGGATGAGAGCATTCATGCTTGGGATGGTGGTCACTTTGATTCTTGTTTTAGGTATCTTGATGGAGCACATGGAGCACTTTGATTCCATGATGGTGTATGTGGCTATATGGATTGTTCATTTGATTCATGTTTTGAGGTTACTTGTTCCCTTATGCAATGTATAAAACAAGTTAGAGAATGTTAGGAAAAGTTGTGTTGTACACCTTGCAATAATATATTTAATTTAATTATTCTTGGGGCCACTTAATGTTGCACGTAACATTGGGACATAAGTTAAGTTGTTAAAATGTAATTATTTAATATTGGGGAAAAATAATAAATAAAGTACCCAATATTAAATAAGGGGACATGGTTTTGTAATCTCATGGTTTTAGTCACATAGTTTTGTGTAATACCACTTGGTGGTTTTGTGGGAGCTTGCTTCTATAAAAGCAACCAAAAAGGTAGTTATTGTGAGATGCAATTTGGCATGTTAGCTCTGGTTAGCATTTGTGAGAGTTTGAAGCATGGCACAAGATTTGTGGTTGAATGCTTGTTCACATGGATTGCTTGGAGAGGGCTTGTTACTTCAATGGTGTTCATGGAGACTCAAAAAATGTATTGTAATATTTATTATTGAATAATACATGAGAGATGGATGCTTTTGGTGGCTGGGTTTTTTCCCTCTTGAGGGTTTTCCTAGAGTATATCTTGTGTCATATTTTCATGGGTATGTTGTCTATTCTCTTGCATGTGGATTCTAAATACTTAATTGCATAGATATCTCTTTTGGGTTATGTGGAAATTGCCTTTAATTGGTTGCAAGTTTCCAACATCCTGGCTAAAAAGTCTTCATTAAAATACTACCAAAAACATATTAAAAAATGGGTCCTAGGACTTAAAGGGGACCCATTCACCCTTGGGCGAATGGGTCTTGGCCTAAAAGTCTAGGACACTCATGATCCAAGGTGATAAAAATATTAATTACATTAATTAAATGTTGATTTCCCTTTTGAAAAATAGGAATACAAAGGCTTTGGAATGCATAATTTGGAAATTAGAAGCTTAATTAAGTCTAATAAATTAAGGGACCAAAAGAATGTGTGAAATTGTAAAGGGTATACAATTTCTTACACAAAATTTAGCTCCCACTTTAGTGAGAGTATGAACTTACCCTCAAACTCATGCTAAAGTAGACAAATATGTGTCAAGAGAGTTCCAAGTGTACAAATGTTAGAAAGATAGGAAGATAAAGATCAAGGAAGATGATCAAGCCCCTAGGATCAAAGATCCCATGAAAAACCAACATAAGGACAAAGGGACACACAAGATGTGTAAGATACATATGTATACGCATAAAAATGGTCATGTCTATAATCCTGATAATTAATTAAATATTTATTATTTAATTAATTTTTCTAAAAGTCCTCTACATATGATTAAATTTCATTAATTTAATTATATTGTTCATTCATCTTATTCTTCTTTCATAATTAAATAAATTTATTTTATTTAATTATTTTCATACGTCCACTTAATTAATTAAATAAATGCATTTTATTTATTTAAATTAATTATCATTGTTTGAATTTAAATTAAATCTTTTGATTTAATTAAGTTTAAATATCTCTCTTTCTTCTATTTTAAATACTTCTTCTAAATAATTAAATGTTTCATTTAATTAATTTCATAAATGTGATTTAATTACATAAACATTATTTAATTAAAGATCTTATGCTTTCTTTCTAAATCACAACTAGATATTTTATTTAATTGGGAAATCTTCTGTTTTCTTCTCATATCATAATTAAATATTTTATTTAAATATGAGATCTTCTGCTTTCTTCAAAAATCCTAATTAAAACTTTCTTCTTATCACAAACTTTCTTCTGCTTTCTTTAAAAGCTTAATTAAATATTTCATTTAATTAAGAAAAAGCTGAATATCATCCACAAGTAAATAATTGAATTTTTAATTCATTATTTATTAGCTTTTAAATCTTTCTTTTATCTTTTTAAAGAAAGATGATTTTTTTTCTTATCTTTTTCTCTTTAATAAAAATAGAAAAATCTTGTTTTCAGGTTTTCTTCTATTTTCTCTTCAGTTTAATCCATCTTCACCATTCGATCTGCAGGAATTATCACAACCGGTCAATCAAGATGACCAATCGAATCCTTCGGAAATCTCTATAAATACCTGTGGAATCTAAGCATTGAGGAGACCTGTGATTAATTAGAGCTCATGCATTTAATTCATTTAGCATTCTAGCATCATAGCATCATGTTTACTTCAATCATATTAGTCTAATTTCATATCATGACTTAATCTTGCATCATGCATCATATTCAAATCTCGTTCTTTAGGAGGATAGTTTGTTGAGCCTAGCACACAATCTGAGAGCAAAAGCTGGAATCAACAAAAACACTGAAGATAGAGGACAATAGGACGATAACCGAAACAAAATATTGAGTTTTCATCTCCTTATCTTTTATTTTCTGTTTTGAATACATGTCTTATTGGTGTGCTTGAATAGTATTTATTTCATTTCATTACGCATATTTTCAATCACACATTTTTGGCGCCCACCGTGGGGCCTATGCCCCTATTTTAGACTTTTTTCTTGCAGGTTTTTTGACATTCTGCAGTGCATCTGGGAGATTCAAAAAATTTCCGTTTTGCAGGTACTTTAGCGCATATGAAGACTGCTTTAGTGCATATGGGAATTTCTGACGTGCATCTAGGGAACAAAATGGCGCTTCTGGTTACATTGATATAGATTTAAGTTTGTTTGCATTTTAGTTTCACGCATTTAGGAGTTTAATTAGCGCATATAGGACATCATTTAGCGCATTTAAATCTATTTTGAAAAAATAAAAATAAAATCTGCATTTTAGTTTAGCGCATATAGTGTATGTTCTTGTGCATCTGGGTTCTGTTCATGCGTATCTGGGTTATTTTCTTGCGCATATGAGTTATTTTTCTGCGCATATACTGTCTGTTTCAACACATGTGGGTTGTAACAGAGATTCTGAGTCTGATGCCTTCCGCAGACAGAATTTCTTTCTTTTCCTTGTTGGTTTTAAAATGAATCAATCTAGGGTAGCCACCACATCTTTATGATGCAGTTAAAACGAACCCCATGTTTGTTGTGAAGCAAAATCTTCACTTAGATTAAATCATTTTTGACGTTGGTGCATCTAAAATGAATCTGTCTACTCTTTTTCATTATGCTTGAAAGTGGTAGGTGACTATGCTCTCACCCTGTGCAAACTAGGTGATCAGAAAGCCAGACCCACTTTTCCCTGCGTAACCTTGACTTGATAATCGAAGTATCCTCTCCCCTTAAGCACTTGTGCGATCCTGGGTGTAAGAGAAATGATTATTGACTCTAGAAATTGGGCCTGCCTGGGGATTTCATCACCTCAACGCGACTCAAACCAGCAATGGAGCTAAGGCCAAGCTACCCCCGACCGGTATATAAATGTGAACCTTAAGGGAAAACCTAAGGTTACGTGTGCGGATGTGTCATACAGACGGAGTAGTACTCCCTTAAACCCTATTGAGCTTAACCTCTTCAGGCTGGAGTGCCACCTTAATGGTGATTAATCTCTTGCCCCATGTATGGCCACTCGAACAGGGGTCCCGAATTAAATACCATTGTTTAGAAAGCCAAAAACCTTCTATTTGCTAGTCCAGCACCGGTCGGTGTGAAGCCTTCCACACTTTCGCAGTCTTTAGTAGAGGTGATCAATCTGCCATGGGAGTTTCATGGGGGTTGGAAGCTTGGTTGGCCTAAGAAGAGAGTGCATTGTAAGGGGGAGCCCGTGTAGCCAAGCTTCTGAATTCACACGCTACTGATATGCGGCTGGGGAAAACCCATGTGGAATCTAGCGGATATTGTCCTGGCCTAACTTAAGTTGTGCTTGTCTTATTCTGTGCTTGGTTATGTTCAACTTAAATCAGATTGTTTGCTGTGTTTTCAAGAACATTAATTTAGATAAAAGATCATCCGAAACGAATATGAAAAACTTCAGCTGAAAATTTTCAAAACTGGTGAAAAAATGTCTTTGGAAAACTGTTTTAGCGCATCTAGGAAAAACTATAGTGCATCTAAAATCTGTTCTGGCACATCCACTGGTTGGTTCAACGCATCTAAGTCATTTTCCAGCGCATTTAGGGACTGTTTTAGCACATATACTTATTGGTTTAGTGCATCTAAGGTCTGTTTCTGCGCATTCGAGGTATTCTGCAGTGCATTTAACTTTTTCTCCAGCGCATATACCTTTTTCTACAGCACATTTATGGAACAGAATAACGCTTCGGTTGCTATCAAAGAATTTTTTTTTTACACAGACCCGAATTTCTGATATTTCTCTCCCATGTTGAGGAAGTGGAAATCAACCAAGTTCATCAAGAAATCAGTTTTCAATAGGATCAAGAAACCCAAAACAAACTTAAGTTACAAGGAAACTTTGGACCGAAGATAAATTTTGTATAAGAGTCGACACGTCTTGCTTCATTATCGCAAATTTCTCCATAGATACCAAGACTACGTTAGAGGATTCACTGACGAGTACGCTTTAGAACCTTTGGATACTCAAGCCTATTATCAAAGATTAGCTCTATCTCAGCATCACAATCTTAATCAACCTCTTGAGTTTGAGAATATACCACTACCTTCAATTGAATATTCGACACATCCTAGTCAAATCCTTCAGTGACCTTCATTAGGCTTACAAATCTTTTTTTTTGAAAACAGGGATCGAAACTTTAGGAGTGCACCTCGCAATTTTTTTTTTGGATTATTGATTCAACTTCCCCCAACAGGATTTTGATATCCTTCATCATTGGAAGCCACAAATCAAGAATTAGGAACATCTTTGATAGTATCATAGTTTTTTTTATCTTACCAGATCAAGATATCCTCATTTTAGCAAAATCATATGCCTATTTTTACAAGATCTCAATACAACAAACTAGGAGAAGAATCTCAACGAGAAGGTCATACCCATAACATTCAAGAAGAAGGTGAACGTGGTAATCCTCATTATAGTGTGAGTCACAATCCTCTTTTCAGTGACGACAATATGGCTAATAGAGAAATAAATCCATTTCATAAGTACAAAGTCATGAACAAAACTCCTGTAGATAGTGATGATGATCCAGAGGAAGAACTTCACAATAGAGAGGCTGAACAAGACCCCAAGTTTCTTAAAGCCATAGAAAAGATCCTGCAACGTGACAAAGAAAATTATTTTCTCTTTCTAGCCGATCAAGGAGCTAAACTGCCTAAGGATTTTGATACTGAGAAATTAAAGAGCAAAGAAGAAGAAACACCCCCATCCGATCTTACTGTTCTCACTCAACAATTTAAGGCACTCCAAGGACAAATCAAAGAGTTACAAGGGGGGACCACAACAAAGAAATATACTCTTGACGACATATGTCCTTATCCTTTTGATAGAAGTCTCAATATGATTCCATTTCCCAAACATTGTGAAATTCCCAAATTTGATCGTTATAATGGGAAATCGGATCCAATTGATCATGTTAGAGACTTCCGAAACATGACTTTAGAATTTACACATGAAGACACTTGATGCATTTGTTTCCTAGGAGTCTTGGAAGTCAATCTATGGAATGGCTATCGAAAATTACACTTCCTGTCCAGACATTTGAGGAATTGATCAATTTGTTCATAACACAATACTCCTACAACATCCAACACCAAATCACCATGATTGATCTCTGCAAAGTTGCACAAAAACCTGGTGAACCTTTTACTACCTTTCTTCAAAGATGGAGAAGAATGTTCGCTAGGTATCCACGTCCTATTCCTGAAAAGGAAAAAATGGTTACTTTCATCAATAGCCTAAATTCTGAAATGAGCTATCGTTTAAATCTACATTGTCCACATTCCTTTGAGAAATTGATTGAGGATGCCATAACCATTGAAGGTGCTTTGGTCAAAAGAGGGACAATAAAACTTGACAAGGACAATCCTAGCTCATCTAACCATTATAACAATCAGGACAAGTCTAAATTTTGGACTCGCAACAAAAACATTGTAAACCATGGTGTTGTGGATGCAAATCATGTCTTGACTAAGCCGTTTGTTCTGAGTACTCCAAACACTCCTCACAACAATAACTACAACAATGTCAATTCTATCACAAATCAAGGAAACAATCCTCTCTCTCCAAAGAACAACATGAATCAAAATCCTACTCCCAATCAAGGGATTGTCAACAATCAAAATTACCGGGGAAACAACAACAACAACAACACCTTAGGGAATACCTCAAACACGAACCCACAACGCTTTTCATTCTTCTCTAGTAGAAGAACTTTCACTCCACTAGGACAATCCTTGGAATCTGCATTCAAAGAGGTTATGGAAAAAAATGCCCTTACTTTACCACCTCAACGCAATTATGAACCTAGTGTAAAACCTCCATCATGGAACAAGGCTTATTATTGTGACTATCATAGGTGCAGAGGTCATCGTACAAACAATTTTCAAGCTTTGAAGCATGCTATCCAAGACTTAATTGAAAATGGAACTATCACAGTAGAAGGACAATAAAAATCCAATGAAGATAACCAAGCATTTCATAACCCTTTGCCAAATTATCAAAAGGGAGAGTCTTCTGACAAAAATGTGAATCAAATCGATGACACTGTAATCCGTCACCTCTATACGGACGATGAGCGGATCAACGTTATAAAAATCAATGAGAAGATAGACTATGGGCAAGTTAATGTCACAACAAGAGCACAAGCTAAAGTTGTCTTGAAGGGTGCCTCTTCGAAATCCACTGAGCCCTTCCCTCAACATCAATATGACTTAGTTAACCAACTTCGAAAAACTCCGGTTCAAATTTCCATTTTAGAACTCCTGAAGATTTCCCCAGCACATAAGGAGATCTTAGAGAAGGCCCTTTTTGAAACAATTGTATCCACGGATTTGGATGTGAATTGATTTCAAGCCATGGTAGGACACTTGTCCTCACCCACATGTCTTTCATTTTCTGACAAAGATGATGTTTCCATGACTCATCCCCACAATTTGTCATTATACTTAGAGGTCATGATCCACAAGTTCCGTGTTAAACGTGTCCTAATAGATGGAGGGGCTGGTTTGAATATATGTACCTTGAAGTTGGTTCGAGCTTTAGGATTTTATGAGGACTCCATTGATCCTAGAAGGAAGATTACTATTAAAGCCTATGATGACGAGGAAAGAATGTCTAAAGGTCTAATCATGCTACCAATCAGAGTGGGACCTGTTATCAAAAATACCTTTTGTCAAGTATTAGACCGGGATCTTGCATATAACATCTTGTTGGGTCATCCTTGGATCCATGAAATGCAAGCTGTTTCGTCCACATACCATCAATGTATTAAGTTTCCATATGACGGACAGGAAATCACTATATCAACTGATAATTCAAACATCCAAACTTGTGCCAACATCAAAGCTAGTCAGGATACTTTGGTTCCAAACAATCGAGAAGCGCTTGCTAATACTTCTCCTAAGAATGATACACAAATCAGTCAATTAGCCAAAAGCTTTGACAAGACACTGCAGTTCAAGGAAAGTGGAGTTGGGGAATACTCTCTCTATGTTGCTAATCTACCTACATCACCTCGATCACATGGACAACCTTCTATTACACCACAACAGATATCAGTAGCTTCAACATCAACACAACTACCAACAGAGCCAACTACCAAGTTCAATGGACAATTCATCAAAGAAAAATTCCCCATGGGAGATCCTGAGGATACACCAATTCTGAATTGGCTTTATAAAGATGAAGATGAAACAGTTCTAAATGTCACCTTACCAAATGATCGATATGGAAAAGGGTATTCCATCATGCAAAAGATGGGCTATGACAATGGCCCTATTGGAAAAAGAAAAGAAGGCGTAGTTGAGCCTATCCATCTTCCAGGGCTTGCTGCATATGATAAAACTGGACTAGGCTATGACTCTACTCCATCCAACCAATCACAGGGTAATGTCTTTACATTGCAAGAAGGTTCTGATAAAAAGGAGGCATGTTTGGCATCAATCCTGAATTTCATAGAAAATAACTCTGATACAGATTCTGCTGAATATGAATGGGATACCATCCATGATGATAAATTTTGGAGAGACAAAGAGATAGATGTGATACACAAGTATACACCAACTTTAATCAAAGGAGAAGGTTCAGGGTCCCAACCACAAGAATCTGAACTACAAAGCAACTATGTGTCTAGTGATACTGAGTCAGATTTTAACGAACAAGACTATCATGAGAATAGTACCATCATTGATCTATCTCATACCTCGGATCCTACCGATAACTTTGTTTTGACTCTAACCATCGCCAATTTCACACGACCAAATATCTTGTTACCTTTGATCCATCCTAATCTCATTGACTGGGATCTAGCTGAACCTATTGATATACCTATTTTTCCAAATGACGAAGCTATCATAAACTTCCTTTCTACAGATGATGCAAATGATTGTTCCACTAGTGATTTTTGGCACAAAGTCTTTAATCAAGAGAGTGTAAAGTCTCCTAGCTGCAAAAATGAAAATAAAGAAGAACGATCTAGTGGTGAAAACTAGAATCTGGCAGTACTAGATCAACCAAAAGATAAAATAAAGAGCGTATTAGATGGTGAAAACCTTTTCAAGGCACCAGCTAATGGGAAACTTGACACTCTCCCGGAGCACTATCATGAGCAATCGCCCATTTTGATCGAGCCTACAAAGGAAATCAATATTGAAACTACAGATAAACCAAGGACTCTATAGGTAGCTGAATCAATGACAGATAATGAAATCCCAGGGTTCATGAACTTTCTCAAAGAAAATCAAGTCAATTTTGCTTGGTCTTATGCAGACATGCCAGGTCTTGATCCTGATCTCATAATGCATCATTTGTCTATCAAACCAGGAGCTAAACCAGTGAAACAAAAACTCAGAAAGATGCATCCTCATGTTGCACTACTAGTTAAAGAAGAACTCAAGAAACTTCTAGATGCAGGATTTATAAGATCAATTGCCTATGCAGAATGGATCTCCAATATTGTCCCAGTAGCAAAGCCAGATAAATGCATTAGTGTGCACTGATTTCAGAGATCTTAACAAGGCATGCCCTAAGGATGACTTCTTCCTCGCCTCCTAAGCATTGACACTATAGTTGATTTAACAACTGGCCATGCCAATGTGGCCTATTATTATCGGATGCATTTTTCAAGGTTACAACCAAACCAAGATTGTACCGAAGACATCGCGAGAAAATAGTTTCACTTGTCTACTGAACTTTACCTCCTGGAACGTTTACGCGCCTTTCGTCTGTAAAAGAAATGCCGGGCTATTTATGAAAGAGCTATGAATATGATCTTTTCATGACATGATGCACATTCATGGAAGATTATGTAGATGACATATTGAAAAAATCATACACCAGAGAAGGACACTTGGAGATACTGTCTAAAATATTTACCAGATTGGAAAAATTCAAAGTTCGCCTAAATCCTAAGAAATGTGTTTTTGGGGTCACATCCGGAAAGCTGTTAGGATATATTGTTTCAGAAAAGGGAATTGAAGTAGATCTTGCTAAAGTTCAGGAAATCATGAAGATGCCTCCGCCAAAGAACATCAGTCAATTGAGATCATTACAAGGGTGACTTCAATCCATACAAAGGTTCATTGCACAATTGGCCGACAAAAGTCTACCTTTCACACATCTCCTGCATAAGAATGCTCCTTTTAGATGGGATGACAAATGTGAAATGGCATTTCAACAAATCAAGCAGTACCTGATGAACCCACCAGTTCTAGTACCGCCAAATCTAGACAAACCATTGATCTTGTACATTGCTGCAATAGAGACATCCTTGGGTGCATTGCTAGCACAAGAATACCATATAGGGAAAGAATGAGCAATATATTATATCAGCTGAACATTGACATGACATGAACTCAACTACACTTTTCACGGTAGGCATTGCCTAGGGGCAAGGGTATTATTTGCTTTATTGTAATTTTGATTAACGCCATATGTTAACACATACATTACGATGCAGCCAAAAGATTGATCCGGGAATTTCAACATCTGCCAAGCGTGCCACGCTGATAAGAAGGTTAGCGCCGCCCATGATTCCGGCATATTTGACATCCACTATGTTGACGGGAAAAGAATCAAGGGACAAGTTATCGGGCTGACCATCAAGCGCGGCATCGCCCACGCAAGTAGAAAATTCCCCGTACACGAATTTCCTGCGATGTCGACATAAAGCCATCAAGTAATACCCGCTAACCATGGTCCTTTTACTCTTGATGGTTTTTACTCAACATGGACGGTGCATTCTCTTCAGGAAGTCACCTCAGCAGATATACTATTCTACTATATAATGTTTCCATGCACCAATACAGTCAATATGAGGCACCAATCATTGGATCTGGAAGACAACATTGAACGGGAGGATTACCACGAGCGCTACAAGTTTATGGTGACTCACGCTTAGTCATTAATCCAAAATCAATGGATGATTTATCGCATCTGGAAGATGATGACAAATTACGCTTACGCTAAAAAGATGGTCAATGAATCTCAGCGTACTTTGTGGGGACATCCACAGCACAAATTCCAAGGCTTGATAACAAAGCAGCTAACGCTATGGCTACGATCGCATCATTGTTACAACTCCCAGAAAAATAGACTCGCTATGAATTTCTGGTGGAACAATTATTTACACCTACTTATGACACACCCGAAAGCCAAATTATCTGCCGCTTGGTAGGATCTAATTCGCCCTGGTATGGTAAGATTTATGCCTACCTAAAAGATGACATTTTACCACTTGACTTATCTCGTAATCAAAAACGTAACTTTACCCGACAATCCTCTCGCTATACCTTTATCGCTGATACCCTTTATCGCCATGGTCTTGATGGTACTTTACTTCGATGTCTTGAACATGATGAATCTGACAAAGCTTTACAAGAAATTCATGGGGCATTTGTGGTACTCATTCGAGTGGACTAACCTTATCCAAGAAATTGATTAGAATGGGTTACTATTGGCCTACAATGGAGAGGGAATCATTCACTTTTGTTAAAACATGCTCAAAATGTCAGATTCATGGGAATCTTATTCATGCTCCTGCACAAGAACTTCACTCGTTCACACCAACCTGGCCATTTTCTCAATGCGGGTTAGATCTAGTAGGCAAAATTCATCCTTCACCTTCAAATGGGCATAAGTTCATCATCACAGCGACAAAATATTTCACTAAGTGGATTGAGGCGGTACCTCTCTCTAAAGTCACTGGAAAACAAATTTCATCCTTCATACTCAACTACATTATTTGTCGATATGGTATTCCTAATGCCATTATTACAGATAATGGTTGACCTTTCAAGAATCAGGATGTTGATGACCTTTGTGAGAGATTCCATATTCAACACATATATTCAACACCTTACTATCCACAATGGAATGGCCAAGTAGAGGCCTCAAACAAGACTATACTAAAGATTTTGAAGAAGACCGTAAACGATTCAAGGAAAGATTGGCATGTTCAACTCAATCCTGCCTTGTGGGCTTACAGAACTAGTGTCCGAATGCCAACAGGAGCAACACCCTATGCTTTGGTCTATGGAGCAGAAGCCATATTTCCTTTAGAGGTTGAAATACCATTACTCAGAGTATCACTGAAAGGTCTCATAACAGATGATGAATACAGAGTTTCCCGACTGCAAGAGTTAGAACTCCTAGATGAAAAGAGACAAAGAGCAGCCGACCATTTGAAAGCATACCAACAGATGATGTCTCGCAGCTATAATCACAAAGTAAAGCCACATACCTTTCAGGTGGGTGATCTAGTTCTGAAAGAAAATCCACGAAATCAGCAAGACAGAGAAAAGAAAGGAAAGTTTGAACCAAATTGGCTAGGCCCTTATGTGGTTATCGCAGTCTACGGTTCGGGAGCATACAAGTTATTGATGCCAGAAGGGGACCTGTTTGATGAACCCATCAACAACATGCACCTGAAGAAATATTATGTCTAAGGTAGCTATCATCATCCGAAAAATTCTTGAAAAAAATTCAAAAACATCAGAAAAAGTCCTGAATTTTTTTTTTTTCAAAAATAGCAGAAAAAGTCCCGGTAATTCAAAAACAAGAGAAAAAGTCCCTCAAAAATTCAAAAACAACAAAAAATTCCCCAAAAATTCAAAAAAAATAAAAAAATGTCATTGTGGTGAAAACCCGGCAAATGTAGCCTATCGGGATGTGTAAAAAATACAAAAAAATAAAAAATAAATCAGAAAAATGCAATAAACATAGATAGTGAAAATCTGGGAAACAGACTCTATCTATCCCTCTCCATCTATTAGTTCCTGTTTTGCACTTTGGCTTTTTAGCTTTCTTTTTATTTTTATTTTTTTTCTTCGCATCTTTTTCCGCATCTTAGGGTTATAATTGCATCATCATGCCATCATTTTCCTAGAGTGATAAAAGGTTTTACCATGG
>VDFB02000007.1:93794886-93937444 GCA_007258455.2 Sequoia sempervirens | reverse complement strand
GAAATTTTATAAGAACATGTGAATAAAAGTGAATTGATTGATGAAGATGTGAAATTTTTTTAGGAAGTTTTACCTAAGGTAAACATTGGTGCTACCCTACATCCGAAACAAAAATTGAAATTATTAATGGATTCATTTAAGGATCATTCTTTATACATTGATCAAAAGGCAGAGAAAGAATCTTTGAGAAAGATAAATGATAAGAGATTGGCAAAGCAAGAAACTTTGAGAAAGATAAATGATAAGAGATTAGTAGAAGTATCTGGCCAATGTGCTAGTGCACATAATAAATTACAAGAAAATTTGAAGGTAGTCAAGGACTGTGTTGTTGAAGTTAGTGCACTTATCAATTTTTTTTGAGATGGCCAAGCTCCACCAAGAATATCAAAAATAAAGTTGAATCTATTGATTCACGTGTTACTAAATTGGTCAAGTCATATGATTTATCAAAGGATACAGATGTATCAATAAGAACATAAATAGAAAATATTCATTTGCAAATGTCCTTGCTTCAAAACTAGAGAGAATAGTTGAAGAAGCAATTTGGATAGTTAAGGGAAGTAGTCAACTAGAGATTTGCTTCATTATCTGGTTTACTTGATGAATCTGAAAAGGTTAATCAAAAAAGGTAAGCTTTAGAAAGTGTAGTTGAGGCTGAGGATTTATGTATGTAGTTTAAATGTTAGAATCACATTCTCACCTCAACAAAGGAAAATTGGGTTGCAACCTTGGAGCAACTCATGGAAATCCAAAAAAAACATGTTGCCTTCTAAAGAAGCTGCTAAAGTATAGATAGGGAAAACTTTTGTTTTGTAGAAAATTTTAGTATCATTTTTTGGTTTTTACTGAAAATATTTTATACATAGCATCAATTTTGAGGCATATCCATCTCAGGGAGAGTATATATAGTCAAGGGGAGTTCATACAGTTTTTTTGGGATATTATAAATAGAAATTAGAATTCCCTTTGCCCTTGATGTCAAATGGGGAGAGATGTATATGCGCGTTTCCATCAATGACAAAGGGGGAGATTGTTGGCAATAAGTGTTTTCATTGATGTCAGCTCAAGATGTGTTGTCATTGATGCCAAATGTGAATGTTGAAGTTTGTATATGCTCTAGAGTTAGAGCAAGTGCAATAATATAGTCAACAATGTAGTATGTGGTTGAAATGCTATCATTCAGATGTCCAAGTATGTTACGAAAGTAGGTACACTAGTTCTGTTATATGTGCAATTTATCTACATTGACATAATTCCTATTTGGTGTACCACACATTAAGATGAGTTACAGAAGACTGACTAAGGAATTTACAATGCATACCTTATGGATGAGTCATGCTAGTCTAGTTTGTGTCCCTTTATTGTGCAAGCCTTTGTTTTGTAGTTCAAAATATAAGATG
This sequence comes from Sequoia sempervirens, assembly GCA_007258455.2. Classification (NCBI taxonomy): domain Eukaryota; kingdom Viridiplantae; phylum Streptophyta; class Pinopsida; order Cupressales; family Cupressaceae; genus Sequoia; species Sequoia sempervirens. Next base: position 93,936,044 of record VDFB02000007.1, on the reverse strand, counting down.
GTCGAGATGTGAAGGTGTTATATCCAAGGTTTCAAATCATCACACCTTCCACAGTGAAAGTTACAATTTAAAATGTTTCAGTTTGTGCTCTGGTAGTATAAAATGTTGATGAAGGACCATTGGGATGTTATGCTTTCCTTCTGTGAGAAAAATGTGTCTGTGAAAACTTGGAGATATGTTTACAGAGGTATATGAATTCTTCCTTACAAGTATTAGGTGTTTTGGTGGTCCACAAGATCATTTTTCAAATAATAGTTTGCTATAGTTTGTCCATAATGCTTTATTCTTGTACATTCAATTGGTTTCTCCTCTTGCACCAACATATGATGATCAGTTTCTTTAGGAGAATACTAAGGAGATATTGTGCATGGAATATAATTATTTCATCTTGACCCACATATTGATTTTGATCTCTCCCTAGTGGTGTAAAGTTATACATATAGCAATTTTGGTGATGTTGTCATTATTTGGGCTGACAAACTTGTTTCCACCATCAACAATTGATCTTGATTAATTAAATTTTTTTGGAGGATGTGTTATGACATGTTTTGGTCCTATAATGTCATGTGTTAATCCAAAATTGTTTTCTTACATATTATATATGTTTGGAGCCAACTAGTGTGATACCATGTGTTTCTTCCAAAGGTTATCTTAGAGCTGACCTAATTAAGGTTTTGAGTTGTTGCAGAGGATATATATAGAAGATCAAAATTCATTTGAGAGAGTGAAGAAGAATAATTAATTGTGATTGAGTAGAATATTAAGATGAAGTGTATGAATTCAGTGTGAAGGGTTCATTGTGTGAAAAAGGAACTATAACATTAGCATATGGTGGATGCTTCTTCATAGTAGTTCATACTGTTGTTTCTCATGATAACTTTCATGTATCTTGCTTTGAGACAATGAGTCTCATTAGGTCCTTTTTCTCTTACTCTAAGTCTATTCTCCTTAGTTTGCAAGTCCATAGACAGTGAGCCTTAAACAACATTATAATTCTTGTTAGTAGTGAACTACATATATTGTGGGTTAATCCTCACCATGGTTTTTCCCTCATTATGTTTTGCACGTAAAAATAATGGTGTCCTTGTGTGGTGTATGCTTTCATTTCTTATCTTCTTTTAATTTTATGTGATGTGATGTTTAATCTACACATGTGAATGATTAATTTTATATGTTGATTCACCCCTCTCTTAGCAATACATCGTGTTCAACAGATGACACCTTAATCCTAACAACTCTCTCCCTATCAATGCAAATAACCCCACTTGCCCCATCGATGCCATCAAGGGAGAACCAAAGGCTAGGTCACCCCATCCATTAATGACTACAAACCCCAAAGTACCATATCCTTTAAAAAGTTAAATTCAATGAATGAGGGCACAAACCAAAGTTAAAGAATTTAAAACTTTAATGTGAGAGATTTGTTTAAAATGAAATTGTATAACAAAAGCAATGAAGTTAAGGAAAGATGGAATCAAGGCAAAAAAGAGAGTTCCCAGGGTTATAAATTTGAACCGTTAATGGACTACGACCATTTTTGCCAACTTGCAGCCTCCTACTTCCCACTCCTAGTTCGTCCTCGATCTCATGCTTCAATCACATTGAATTTTGTTTGCTATTTTTTTTCCTCTTTTAGAATCTCAAAAAGTGGTTTATCTCTCTACACAAACCCATCCTGAACATGTTATCCAAAACTCCCATTTTCTCCCTTAGGTATTTCTCTGCAAACTAAATTTTTAGTGAATATTTGACAACATATCAAAAAAAGCAACAAAAGACTATTTAGATAAACTCAATATTCTACACAATTGTGTTGTGTTTCCAATAATGTCGATGAAATAAAAGGAAAAGTTTTCAAGAAAATATTATGAAACCCTACCAAAGAAAATTTTATTTTTTAAATGAGATGAACGAAAACCACCCTCCTACATCTGATGCTTCAATCCATTCACTGCAAGTGAAAATAAGATGAAAATATTAGGGTTTCTGAGATCCTAGATTCTTAAGGTTGAGACAAGATTTTTACAGCCTTAGTTTCCATTGCAAAATCTCATTCAAATGGAGAAGTGACCCTTGTAAAAGTTGAATTTATCTATCATAGGTGAAATTTTAAATAAGTAGCATATCCTAATATTGTTTTGATACCATGTTAGAGATTATGATCTTTACTTATCATTAAAACTAAATGTAAGAGAAATAAAACGAGAATTACAAGATACATGTACATGGGGAAAACCTTTGAGAGAAAAAAATGCCATAAAACACTTATAGAATGGTCTATTACAACATTTTTGGCGTGCATATGGAATTTTAGCTATCTAGTCCACTAGTAGATTCTATTCACATGTTCAGTTTACTTAGGTTTTAGGAATCCTTCTAGAAGCCTTAGTTGTCATTTACATCTTTTCTTATGACATTTATTTCCTAAGTCCGAGGTCATTTAAGATTAGTTGAGTTAATTGTATTGTGTTATAGGATTAAGAAACATGTTATGATCTTGTCTAATCATATCTCCCACCTTGTACCTATTTAAACATGGTTCTTGTATATTTGTAATTTGTTATTTCAAGAAAGCTATAATCTTACTATACTCTCTTGTGGAAGGTTATCTTTTATTTTGTAGGTGGTTTTGGGGTGTGAGCTAATTACATCAACTCCTACAAACATAGATCAAACTTGAGAAACACTTATCCTTACTTCCACAAGGAAAATAATACCTCTTGTGCATAATGATAGAATTCACTATAAATATTCAATTTCCTCCTTACAAGTGAATGGGAGAGAACCTTCTTCAGTATATAAGAAGAGGTGGAAAAAACCTAAAGGAGTATTAGTCACACCTATCCAAAACTATAATTCATAATTAATAAATATTTTAATACTTATCAAACTATAATTATTTAAATGGGATATGCTTTATACAAAATACAAAATATAAGGTGTTATAATCTAATGTTATAATAATATATAAATGTTATATGTGTAGGACCCCTAATAACATTATGTTCTAATTATTCATTTAGATTTTAATTTCATTATTTCATACAATCTTTGATTTAACCGACACTTGATTATGCCCCACCTCTATTCAAATTAGGCTAACCTAGTTTATATTAGTTTTATCATCCTATATAGGATTGTATCCATGATCACATCCCTTATTTCAAAACTCAAAAGATGGAATTCTAAGACCACCCATATAAAAATATAACCATTATTGATTAGTGTGGGTTCCAAAAAATTGAATAATATTTCTAAGGTTATATATATAAAGCAATCACTCTAGGATAGTTTCACATAAGAATCAATGATGAATTAGAGGATAAATATATATGAAAGAGTATTTAATCTCTTGCAAGGTGTCAGTCATTAGTCATGATATATCAATGTTGGGCACACACAATCATCAATAATGAATAATTAAATTCTATTTTAAAGGCACACTTAAATGAAATCTCTATCACAATCATTCATCGGATTGAATTAATTTTCAAGAATGTTTAACAATTAGTTTAAAAACATCCATTTTTTAGACTTTTTTTCTCCTCTACTATTAATATAAAGTCAATTTCTTAGGATTGAGTAAAGCACAAAAAATTCTTGAACTTAAATCATTAAAAATAAATTCCTATGGTGTTAATACCACCTCATATTTTATCAAGTCAACATGTATTACACATAATAAAAACTTAACCTTGACAAGGATAGAATTATAGAAATCGGGAGGGAATTGTGTGCATGGAGATGATCATTTCTATAACTATAGTCCAACACTTAGCTTCTTCTATTTTTTTTTGTCTTTTTTCTTTGACTTAGAGTTTAGTAGAGATTATAGGTTATGTGTCTTTGTGGTGGATGCGGTCACTTTGGCGAAATACAGGTTGTTTTTTGCTCACTTTTGTGTTAATGTCTCCATTAACAAATCCCTCCCCAACTTTACCACCCTCAAATATAAGTGGGGAAAATGGACCTAGGCCTTCGTCTATGAGAATGCCACCTTATTTTGCTAGAAATGTGGTAAGCAAGGGTATATTATTGCTAACTGCAAAATTATTGCATCAAAGGAACCCCTTTCTAAGGGGAAGAACCCATCTTGCCCCCTATTTTGCAAAGGATTTAGTTGGACCGTAGCACCAGTACTATAGGGGAGAGTGAAAAAATTAATGAAATGAATGGTTATCCATTTACTAACGGATTGTATGAATTGATGAATTCCCTTGACCCTGGGGATAAGACCATAACTAATTTTGAGTTTTTGAGGACTTCCTCGAATCCCTTGGAGGATGGAGATATTTCCTCCCTTAGGGATCTTAGGGATCTTGGCCTGAGGTTTGGTCCTCTCGCCTCTAATGTTGATGAAAAGGTTGTCCAGTCTCCTTTGTCCTTTGTTAGGGTTAGATATGGCAGATATCTAACAATTAAATGCAGATTTAATTAATAAAACAGAGAAACTAAAACATGCACATAATAAATCATAACACAAAATTTAACGTGGTTCACCCAATTTGGGCTACATCTACCAAATTGTAGCCATCCAATACTTTTATTATCCAGTGAAAAACCTATTACAATCTTGCGAATAATCGCATTTTTCATCATACAGTAATACCCATCCGAACCCCTTTTTAACAAGCTTAGAAGCTTCCAGATTTTTGGTTCTACAAAATTGGATTTTTCCCTTTTTCGGTGATCACGCGAAAAAGTAGGAAGAAAATTTTTCTCGGGGGCTGCCGCTCCCGAACCCTCGCTTTTCGGGGACTGCCGCCCCCGAACCCCCGCCAAGGGCCCGGCTCGGCCCTAGACCCCGGCAAGGATAGGGGGCCGGGTGTACAATATACCATGGGCTATACATTATAGCATGATCAGTCGCCACACACCAACATCCTTTGTGTGCATTGACTTGGGAAATACGAAGTTGGGTTTTGTTGTTGCTGACAAACCTGTGGGTGTGCCTTCAATGGAGGTTGTTGTTTCTACCCAATAGTTGATGAGGTCTAGACTAGTTACCCCTGCAAAATTTAGTTTGGTGGCTACTACCTCATGTATCTTCTCTTCCCAGTAGGATGATGTGGAGATTTGTGCTGGGGAAGTAACTAAATCTATCATCCTCACTCCGGAATCCAAGTACTTTCCCACTAAAGCTCTAGCAGTTGATGATAACGAGGATGATTGGAAATCTTAGAAGAGGAAAACAAGCACTAAGAAAGTGGATGTGGGAATTGATAGTAGAGTTGGAAGACCTTTAAAGAGACTGTTAAGGCACAAAGCTACTATCAGGGATATTTCCAGTGGTTGGTAATCAACCCTTGATTCAACTCATTGTAGTAAAAAATGAAGTTCCTTTCATGGAACATGCGAGGACTGAATATTCCTCAAAAATAGTTCACACTAAAGAAATATATTGTGGATCTTAAAATTGATGTCCTTTTGCTTCAGGAGGTTAAGATGACTTACCAGACTTTTTTTGTTACTACTAACAAAATCTGGCCAGGCTCCACCTTCTACTATAGGGAGGTGGTTGGTGCCTTGGTTGGTATTGCCACTTTGTGGAACTCGGCTAAAGTTGATGGGGAAGCCTTTGCATTCTCTCATAATTTCCTTGCTGTAACCCTCAAGGCTGACAATCAGACTTGGCATCTGTTCAACATCTATGCCCCCAATTCTAGGGGAGGAAGGAGGAGTATGTGGGAGGAAGTTTTATCTTTAATCTCGATTGTTAAAAATGACTTGTATATGGTGGCTAGGGACTTCAACTCCCCCCTTTTCCCTTTGAAGAAGCTTAGTGGCCTTATGGACTATTCTGATAGCATGAATGATCTGGAAGACTTTATCATCAAGTCTAGGTTGTTTTCTTTAGATTTGCAGGGTAATCCTTTCACGTGGTCTAACAATACAAAAGGAAACCACCTTATTCAGATTCATTTGGATAGGGTTCTTGTCTTGGTGGGTTGGGATCTGGGATGCAATTCTTCTCTTGTTTCTCTCCCTAGAGTTGTTTATGACCATAGCCCAATTCTTCTTCAGTTGATAAATAAGCCATTCCATGGACCTCACCCTTTCAGGTTTGAAATTATGTGGATGACACACCAACATTTTAGAAAGCTCGTTGAGGATTGGTGGTGCTATCTAGTCCAGGATTCTGCTATGTATAGAATTTCCCAAAAACTGGACTTTATTAAAAAAGAGGCTAAGGGATGGTCTAGAGTTACATTTGATGATTTTTTTAAAACTAAAATGATGATCAAAGATAAGCTTGAGGGGGTGCAAAATCTTATGGCCAGGGGCTCTCTCCTTCAACCTCTACATGAGGAGGAGGAAACTTGGAGAAGTGGAAATATTTATTAAGTAAAGAAGAAATATTTTGGAAGTAGAGATCTAGAGTTTAGTGGCTGAAAGAGGGTGACAAGAACTTTTCTTTTTTCCACAGGGCGGCTTGTAGGCATAAAAAAAGAAACACCATCAAGTGCCTAATCAATGTTGACAATTAGGAGATTACAGAGGTTGATAAAATTGGAGAAATAGTAGAGCACTATTTTAGACAGATTTACTTAGACTCTGGTGCCAACCCTTCTACTAAAGTGCAAGACAGACTCTTGAGGTACCTCCCTTCTAGCATTAGTTAAGCAAATAATTTATAGCTCCGTGCCCCTATTTCGGAGGAGGAAATCAAGGTGGCTATTTTTTTCCATGGGTGCCTATAAAGCCCCAGGGTCTGATGGATTTCTCCTAACTTTTTTTTAGGAATACTGGGACATTGTTAGCTATGATCTAGTCATGGCTATCAAATATTTTTTTAGAACTGGTAAGCTGCTAAAAAAAATGAATAATACCTTCATTTTCTTAGTCCCAAAGGTGTAAGAACCAAAGCATATGGATGAATTTAGGCCTATAAGTCTTTGCAACATTATTTACAAGATCTTCTCTAAATTCCTTGTTAACCGGATCAAGCCATTTTTTGATAATATTATTAGCAGATGCCAAAATGGATTCGTTCTTGGAAGAAAAATTCTTGATGCTGCTATTGTGACTCATGAAATAATCCACTCCATAGAGAAGAGCAAGAATCAAGGTATGACATTAAAATTAGACATTTCTAAGGCTTATGATAGGGCCGAGTAGAAATTTCTTTATTCGATTCTTGCTAAATTTGGTTTCAATGATAAGGTGATTGGGCTAGTTAAAGAATGCGTGGAGACAATAAAATATTTAGTCATGGTCAATGGGACCCCTTGAGGGTTCTTTAAGGCAGGAAAAGGCATTAGAAAAGGTGACCCTCTATCACCATACCTATTTATTATGATTGTTGAAGTTCTTGGTAGGAATTTTTTATCCTTGCTTCACTTTAGGAAAATATAGGGAATCTGGGCTACCTCCATCCTCCTCGCCTCTATTCTTCAGAAATTTGTGGATGATACCTTCCTTTTTGGAAAATATTCCATGGTTGAAGCTAGAGAATGGAAGTGCCTTCTCCAAGATTATACCAATGCCTCTGGGCAATATATAAATTATAATAAAAGCTATATCTATTCTTTCAATACTAAAGCTGATCTCCAAGCTAAGATATTATCTATAATGGGTTTTCATAGTGCTACTCTCCCGAGGATTTACCTTGGTTTACCCCTCACTGTTAAAGAGGTTACTCACAATTTTTGGAATAACATTTTACAAAGAACGCAAAAGAAGCTCGTGGGATGGAAAGGTACACTCCTTAGTAATGCTAGCAAACTACAACTTCTCAAGGCTTCCCTACAAGGAATCACAATCTATTTCCTCTCGCTCTTTAAGATTTAGGGCTCTATGGCTGAAAAATTAGAAAGAATATAGAGATCCTTCCTTTGGACTAGTGTTGAAGAGAGAAAAAGGCTTGCTCTTGTGAACTGGGACACTGTTTGCCATCCTAAAAGTCAAGGAGATCTTGGGATAAGAAATATCACCAATTTGAACAAATCCCTCATCACTAAGGTGGGTTGGAATCTTGTGTTGGGAAAGGTTGAATGGTGTACCATAATGAAGTCTAAATATTTGAACTAGGAGCACTTCTCTAGGGCCTTGGATCTGATGGGTCTCCCATCAGGATAAAAAATTTGGAACAATATCCTAAAATGCAGATCTCTTTTGAAGGAAGGGATCATATGGAAAATTGGGAATGGGAGATCAATATGATTTTGGGAGGATAGCTGGCTTGGGGGTAGACCCCTTGCTAATAGCAATTTCAACATCTTGAGCAAACATGCTAAGGAACATATTGGAACTTTTATTGTGGATTATACTATACCCAGAGTCAAATGGAAATATTTGGAATTGAGTTTCTTGGATAGACCGAACCTCCTTCATAAGGTTGTTGAGCTTCAAGTTATTTTAAACAAGACGATACTTCCTCTCTTTCCTAGGGAGGAAAGGATTTTCTGGTCAAAGAATCAGTCAGAGATTTTCTTTGTGAAGTCTGCTTATCATCTGCTGCTAAAGTTCAATGGTGATGAGTATTGCTGAAAGAAAGTGTGGAACCCTCAGCTCATCCCCAAAATCAACTTCTTTTGGTGGGCCTCCATTGATGGTAAAATTTTAACTATTGATAACCTTGTCAAAAGAGGCTTTCAATTTCCCAAATGGTGCACCTCTATTAGTTGGTGGAGGAAACAATTTCCCATCTCTTTATCCACTGTCAATATGCCTCCCAAGTTTGGAAGGATATCTTACAAAAGCTCAACATTCATTGGGTTTTTGACAGTAATATTCATCAATTCATCCTTAATTGGAGGTGCCCCTCTAAACACCCTTTAATCAGGAAACTTTGGCGACTTATTCCTCTTCACATTTGCTGGAGTCTATGGAAAGAAAGGAACAACATGATTTTCAGACAGAAGGAGAACAATGTGGATAGTCTGTTGATAATCATTAATAAACTCCTTGATAATATTTTAATTTGCTAGTGGAAAACCCCCAATTTCCATGCTACGGGATGGGATAAAAATATAGCTAAAATTTGGAAGTTTCCTAGTGACTTCCTGAAGTTTGATAACTTCAAGAAGATTGTCACAAGCAACACAAAGTGGAAAAATCCAAAACCACCCTGGTTTAAGCTGAATTTTGATGGGGCGGCCAGAGTTGGGAAGGCTACGGGAGGCGGTGTTATCCAGGACCATAATGGTTGTTTAGTTGTTGCCTACTTAGGGAACTTGAAAGATCACACTTGCAATTAGGTGGAAGGTATGGCCCTCCTCTGGGGCCTAAAAGTTGTATTGTCAATCAGTGTTAAGTCCATAGAAATTGAGGGTGACTTGTTGCTAATTGTGGAAGCCTTGAAAGGAACGATGGTTGCTGGCTAGGCCATTCAAGGGGTTATTGAAGACATTCGCTCTCTGCTTACCAGACTTTAGAATTCACCATTCAACATGTCTATAGAGAAGGAAATGCGGTTGCTGATAGTTTGGCTGTCGCTGGGCTTGATCGGGAAGGATTACGGTGTTGGAGGAAAGAAGAGTCTTTTCCTCTGTCTGCTGTGGATATTCTATGAAAATATTTTAACGAAATTCACCATGATTCTTAAATTTTTTTTCCTAAATTGGTGTGGCTATTACTAACTTTTGTTAGTAATGATGGTGGGAGTCTTTATTTAAATTTTTGGCCATTGTGCGGGAAGCTCGTGCAGAGGAGGGTTTGCCACGTGTCATGTACGAATTTTTTTGGTTCATCATTGAGACTTAACATTTTGATGCTAATGATCAATGGGGTCATTATTTTTTGTACCCCCTCAAAGTTTGTGATGATCTTTCCAGACTGTCAGATTTTGTTTGATTTTTTGAGTTGTTTGGATCTTTCTCCGATATCATTTCTCTTCGTACCATGGACTTCTCGCACGAGGAAACTGCTAGGCCTGCACTAGCTAGGAGAAGGTACATTTATTATCTTTTGTTTTGGTTTTATAAGTTACCTTTTACCGATCATTTCTCTGTGGTATTTTCTACACTTGGTTTTCTTTGTATCTGCCCAGCTAGTTTTCTTTCTGGCACTATTTTAGTTTTATGTAGCAAGTGTGTTGGAGCTATGGGTGGGGACTAGGTGCATGTGGAACTTGATAAGTGCGATGACTGGAAGGCAAACGACATTTTCTGACATATATGCAAGGAAGGTGGTATTTCTTAGTATATGGAATTTATGATTGGCCATGACGAGGGTCTATCCAGATAATTCATGACCTCTTGGAAGAACAAAAGGGTCACTATTGGAATCATTTCCTTTGATATCGATGAGGAGGTCATCGCTAGGGCCACGGGTCTCACTCTGGATGGGCGTACTTGGAAGAAAACCACCAAAGTTGCTAATCAGACTAGCCTCAACTTGTTCTTCTAGGGTGACGAGAAACTTGTTAAGCTACATGGAGGCTATGACCATGAGGTGCTTCCTGAGCCTTGGGACATAGTTTGCATGGCGGTGATGAAATACTTCACCCTTGAAGGAAGATACAGTGTGTATTACTACTACCATTTCGATTTCCTCAATTACCTTAGGAATCACCATAATATTTCCTTGCCATTTTTTCTCATGCATTCTCTTGAGAGTACTGTGCTTGATGCAATTGAAGCCATGAATTCTAGTAAAAATTTCACCATCCTCCACCAAGGGCTCATATCCAGACTTCACCATTTTCACTTGGCCCTTTGCCCTCCTCGACCCATTACTGTTGTTGACACTTCCCATCCCACCTGTGTTGAAAAGGCTTTGGTTTCTTCTGCTCCCCCATTGGCTAGCATTATGGAAATCCCTAGCTTGAGCAAGAAAAAATGTATAAAAAACCTTGCCTTGAAAGTTTCTCCGCAGGACACATCCTCCTCTTTGGGGCCCGTCATGGAGAGCAAAGACAAAAAACGCATAGCCCCCACCCCAAGAACTAAGGCCAAAGCCTCCAAGAAGACAAAATTTTGGCTCCACCACATTGACTCTAACATTGAGATTACCGAGGAGACGAATACCCCTCGCAGGTCAAATAGACTGGTTATCAAGCAAGAAAAAGGGAAGAGTTTTAAGGAGGTCTCGGATTCTGACATTGGGGAAGGGAGTGAGAGTAGGAGGAAAAGGAGGTGGGGGAAGAGGCTTTCTCGCTTTCTGCTAATAGCTCCTCCCATGTTTTTGAAAGCCTTAAAAGGGGTCCTGCCAACATTAAACTCAAGGAGGTCAAGCCTTGTGCCTCCAATATTGTGGAAGGTAAGGCTCCCATGGAGGAAGCCCACAGTAAATAGGATGATGTCTGGGAGGAGGTGGACAATCTGAAAAACAGGGTCAAGGGTTTGGAGAAAACATTGCAGGATGTTACTCATTTTTCCTTGAAGATTATGCATAGGATTGCCACTACGTTATGTCTATTGTAGAAGGACAAGTCTGCGAACGATGTGGAGGAAGACGCTGCTAGCAAGGAGATTCTTAGGTTCCTCAATGAATATTGGGCTACCATAACTTTAGTTAAGCCATGCAGTGTCAAAAAAGATTAGTCTTTGGTGGGTTTAGGTTTTTTGATGAGGATTGGTTGAATCAACCTTCGTTTATGTTTTGTTTTGCTAAAGACATTTTTATTATGTTTATTTTCCTCTATGATTGGTATGACCCTTGGTGGTCTATATCTATGGTGGTTTTAAATCATGCTATCATGATGTAGATTACTAGTAGCTTTAGTTCAGTTATTAGTTTTTTGTGTTGTTTGTGATATGATCTGCTTAGGGTGATGGTTTGGTTTTTAGACCTGATGTTACTGTGTTGTTAGTGTGAGTCTGTTGTGGATGGTTGTTGGTGCCTTGTATTAATGTGACAACACCCTTGTTTTGCTGCTTTTTATATCAAAAACATAAAATTGGAAAAATGGAGAATTTTTATTTTCATCAATTTTAAGCTATGTAAACCTTAATTCAACTTAGTAGCACATGCCTTGGAAAAATTCTATTGTAATAAAAAATATTGAATTAATTATTAGTATCTAATCTTATTGAGCAACCATACGTTAAAAAAATTACTTAAAAAATTATTTAATTTTTGTAAAGTAAACACTCAAAATATTTAGTCAAATCTATTTTAAAAATTAATTATTCACATTATTATTTGATAAAGAAATTCATCTTTTATTACAATCTTCACATTATTCAAGATATTTAATAAAAAAAATTGTACAATTTACTATATATATATGAACACCACAAAAGACAAAGGTACAATAAAATTATTTTGGAAAGCACAAATGGCATTAAATTCCACGATCAATGAATGTTGGTAGAAAAAAACACAATGTCAATTTGCTTGCTACTTGTTATGATCCTTAAACTTTGACCAAATTTCCATAAGTTAAAAGATTTAGATTATTTATAAATATGAAAGCTTCATTTTCAATTAAAAGAGATTAGAGTGCATTTCACATGGTTCGAAGTTCATTTACACCGTTAAATGTGCCATTAATATAGATTTAATCATTACATTGAAGAAATGCAAGGAATTTAAAAATAATAATTGTTTTATTTTCTAATCTCTCTTCATTGTTACGGTGAAAAATGATTAAAAATAATTAAAATAATGCGAGCGATAAAATTTCAAAAGTTGATCAAAAGGAATAATTGGTACACAAAATATGAACACAAGAGGGAAAGACGAAAATATCGGACTGTAAGAAGTGAGAAACGTGAATCACATGCAAAGACAGCAATGCATTCAGTGGAAATCTTGAAATTGGTTCTCACATCATTTATATTTGTACAAAATGTATTTCAAATGGTCACACTTGTAATTGATGTTTGGGAATTTTCATCACAAGAGAGTTTTTAGGTTAAATATATAAATATATTTTATATACATCTTATTTTATGACTTTCTTTTTTTTTAGTTTTTTTTTAATTATATATATTCACTTTTAAAGTCTATAAAAGTTTAGGATGAATGAATAATATTAACTATCAGTAATGTTTGCAAATTAAATTATAAAAGGTAATAAGATTAAAGATAAATTTTATTAGTGTTCTTCTAAATAATTTTTTAAAAAAATTTAAATGAATATTACTAGTTTACATATATGTTTATGATTAAAGATAAATTTTATTACAATAATTTTAAAGATTATTTTTTTTACTTTTAAACAAAATATTTTTTAAATTTAAACGAATATTATTAGTTTGTATATATGTGTATGTATGTATGTACATATGAAAAGAGGGAAAAATACATAATTATTTAACAAGATTTACCTCTTCTTTTTATTTATTATACAAAAATATTAACCAATGTGCATAAAAAATGTGATACACTAAAAAAATACAAAATGATCTAATTAAAACATTGCTATGAAAATTAATGTATTCATAAAAAGTATACAATGATATGCATGTTGTAATTTAAAGTTTTTGAGAAATGTTATTGTTCAATTGAATCTCAATCTTGCATAAGTAGCAATCATTTAGCTTTTATCATTGATAATGATCATAATATTATTTGTTTCTAGGTAATTTACAACTACCTTAATTATATAAGATTCCAGGCTACATTTACTCTTAAGATGGACCCTAATCCTAACTCTTTTAATTCTATTTTTTTGGATGCATATGCTTTGTAACACACCACTTGAGCTATTATGAATAATCTTGCATGATTGTGAAATAACATGGTTAGTTTGAATACAACTAGTATAAATATAATTTACAGGCTATTGTTAAGGCATTCATGAATTGTGTTGTATTAAGAACTTATCAAATGAGGTTTCCCTCATTCAGATTAGGGTATCATTAACATTGTAATCCTATGTATTATTCATATGTCTCCAACACTCTTGTAATGCATGTATCCTTAGATGCATAATGTGAAATTATAAAAATAATTTGTAAGTTGTATTCTCTTAGAATCTAGATATTAGTTGTTATTGCATTCATGAAGAAGGTGGAGTTGGTGCTAGCACTTTCAAACCTCTTTGTAAAATATGTCAACTTGAGCATGTGAATTAAGTAGTGGAGCATATTGAATGTTATTGGTGGCTCCCATGAGTTGGGTGATTTTTTTGGATATCTACCTTGAGATATGGGAAATTAGAAAGGAGTTACAAGTCAAAGATGCCATCAATAATTTGTATAAAGGTTATTTTTACTACTCATGGCTCATTGAGAGTTATATTTACTATTCTAAAAAGAGCCTCTTCATTTTGTAGGTGAGACATTTTATATTTTCCTTGATTTGATGGTACATTATTCTTAAAAACCAATTGTGGTACTTCCTTATATTTTTTTTTATAAATTGAGAGTATGAGATAGCAACTTTATGAGATTTTTTTAAAGGTACATAGATGCTATCTAAGTTTTGTCAATTTTTAGAGTGTTAGTATGTAGATACATCTCTCTTTTGAAGATTAATAGATATGTTTCCCCTTTCTTGTGCGGAGTTGCTTTCTACAAGGGTTTCTCCACATAATTCTCATGTCACTTATGATTTACTAATTTATCTCTTATTTTTTATTTTAAAATGATATAATATTTTATCATATGGTAATGGACTTATTAAATAAATAATTGTTAAATTTACATACACTTTTAGAGGAATTTACTATAATAGTTTCACCTTATAAATCAATAGCCCAATCAAAGAGGCCAATACTATTTTGTAATTATTTTTATTAGTCAATATATAATATTAATTAGTTTTCCATTAATAATTTATTTCTGCTTGTAATGATGGAAAATGGGGAACCAAAAGTTTGATGTGTAAACCTAGGGTTAATGAGCTTCCTTTTCAAAAATTACATTAGAAGGGAGATCAACAAGATGAAATAGATTGACTATCAACCACAAAGGTGAGCCAATCAGACTTGGATATCCTTTCTTAGGGCCTTAAAAAGTGATTGAAAATGATTTGAAATGACTAAAATAATTGAACTATATGACCTAATTTGATAAATCTACTATTTCAAAAATGCACAGTTCGAAACAACAAACTGTAGGTAGATCTAAGGAGTACTGGAGATTGTGAACTTTTCATAAAAAAATGGATCTAACATGCAGAGGAGGATGCAAAAACTTAGGGGCATATGGGTCCCTAATAGGGGGTCTTGAAACTGATTTTATAGTCCTTTGATGCTAAATTTGTCCTATTTTTTTGTTATAAAGTTTTCAGAATGCCATCAGGTAATTCTATAGTTGACTTTTCGTGGCTTGAAAATTTTTAGGGCTTTGAATGCAACAATTGAAAATTTTCCTTCAATCCTTCTTCAATCCTCTTCAAACCTATAATATGCACATTCACAAAAAGATAAAATGTTGGACCATTTTAGGGGCTTTCCTTAGTCAAACACCATGTAAGTATTTCCACTTCCATAATGGCAATGTTAATTATAGGAAATGATAATTGAAAGGAAGGAATGATGAAATCACAAAGTGCTACAATTCACCATCCTTCAATGGCTCCCTTAAAGGATTGAAGTCATGTACATCACCTCAAGGATTTGGATCTTACTTACTTGAATGCTTGAATTCTTTGGAGACCTACAACAAGGGTTAGCCTTCATAAAACTTGAACATGAACACACATAAACTTTGACATGATGTTGGATCTCAAAATTCACTATAAATATCTCATTTTTAAAGGGGAACTTTATGCACTTATGAATAACTTATAGGAAGACCTTCATGGAGCATAGCCATGGGTAGCCTAGCTTCACAAAAAGAAATGATATTGCTATTTCTGATCCCTAGGCTCACACTAGGCACAAGGGGATATAATAGATATACAAATACTTTAGTAAAAGAATACAATTATGGAATCAAGGTTATTTATGATCCCTAGGCTAACACTAGATGCAAGATGAGAGCATACATACCCAAGATTACACAAAAAATGACAAAAAAATTCTTTTTAAATCTAAATTAAAATGTGTGGTTCATTTTAAAAAGATTTGAAAGCTTAAAGAAAGCCATGCAAGATGATTCATTTGTAGTTTAATTTGTTTGTATTCTCCCATTGTTTGTCACAAGTTGCATAGATAGGTTAATCTCAAAAGATAAAGCATGTGTTAGGGTTAGGGTAAAACAAATTTTGGAAAATAAATCATATGTATTGTTGCAACAATCAAAAGTGTCACTATAAAGAAAACTAGAAGCATTATTTTACCTCAGAAGCATCATTGTAATTGATTAGGAAGTATCGAGTCATGTAAAATGTGTCTTGTCACATTAAAAGCATAGCTGTAAATATTGAAAGCATCATTGTAACCTACAATCATAAAAAATAGATAACGACCAATTTATCAAAAGCATGAAAAACTGTGCATAAGAATCATTGTAACTATCAATTGTGTCAATTTTCATCAAAGTATCACTATGTAAAGATCAAAAGTGTAGATCTATTTCAAAAGTGTCTCTGTAACATGTAACTCATCAAAAACTTAGAAAATTGTTAGATCAGGGACATGGGTCCCATTGAGCATGCTAGAATGTGTAATGGGTATAATGGGAAATTGATGTGAACATAAATTAATAAAATTAGGGTTAGAAATATCAATTTAAACCCACAAAGAAAAGATTAATTAAACCCATTAACCAATAAAATTGAATGCAATTCTTTTGGGAAAGATCAACCAAATCAACAGTAAAACTAAAAACAAGATCAAAAGAAAGAAAACTTAATATTCCATTTTTAAATCTTGATGGATTTGATGTGTTGGATTTCTCAAACCTTAGAGCCCAATTGTGTAAAAGCTCTTTGATGATGATGTTGATTCACAAAATGATTCAAAATGCTACAAAAGGTTGATGCTCAAGCTCTAAAAAATTAATGAATTTTCTCAAAACAATTATGAATTTGAATTCTTGTGAATGAATTTGATGGAGGAAAAGGCTTGTTTTTATAGATTTTTAGATTTTTGATCAATGGTGGAGATTAAAAGTTTAAATCAATGATGAAAATAAAATCAAGAAGATTGATGGTGGAGAATTGATGAGAGGTTCAATTAACTGAAAATATCCCCTCATTTTAAGGAATTTAGTTTGAAAAGAGAATATTCCATTATGAAAATAGAATATTCCATGTGCAAGTCGGAAGAAAAATTAATTAATTAAATAATTAAAAATTATTTAATTAGGTGGGATGGAAGAAAATTATGAAAAAGATGATGAAATAATAAAATAATTAAAAATTTATTTAATTAATAGAAGAAAAATGATGAATTAGAGGTATAATGATGAAATTGATGAAAATAATGAAAACCAAGAAAAATATAGAGTTATGAATGTGTGATATGTTCAATTTTTTTTGGATATCTACAATAATAGTAAAGAAATATCCAAACATAGTGGCACCAAATTAGTTGATCATAGAAAGTGTCATAATTAGATACATGATAACATCCAACACAACATAAGAGGGTGTGATTGACTTCTTTCTGGATCCCTTGACCACCACACTAAAGAAGAGAAGGGAGAAAGCAACCAAGGAAGAGGAAATATTAATGGACTTATCCATTAGAGAATTGGTTGTTGTGATCACACCTTCATAGAAGAAAAAGATAACAGAGGTTTAGGCCAAAGAGCTCTAGGTAAAGCAAAGGCTTGATAAATTTGAATGATAAAAAAATTAAAGAGAACTCAAACAATCCTCTTGAGAAGAGACCAAGGAAGCTACAACAAAATCATATCAACAAATTTTCTGGAGCAAGAATAGTCTTCTTAACCTCCACAGTTAAAAACACATGAACCTCCTCTACAACTTCATCAATGTAGGCCATTAAGTACTTTTTTGAGAAAAAAAAAGAAACTCCAACCAATGAAATCTCTGTAGCTACTTTAACTTCCATAGGTGGGTATGTGTAGGATTATCATGGAAAAAATAGGCCCTTAAGGGGTGAAAGATTCAAAAAAATTAGAGTTAGGAAACTTGATGTAAAAATTTGGATAAGTTATCTATATTATTTCAAAAAAATGTAAGAATAGAATCTGTAGAAAATTGAATGTAGTTTCTAAACTACTAGGTTTATTTTTAAAAAAAATCTATTTGGTGAAAATTTGAAATTTCAATGCAGTAGTACTTAAATTTCAGGGAAAAAATAAGAAATAGATGCCTGTCTGACCAACCTAACCACAATAAAATGATAATTATTTTAATAATATTTTAGATATAAGTAGAGGACTCATGTCCAGATGTGATGCATATTTTTATGTAATTTTTTCCTCAGTAAATAATTAATTATGGATTTTTTATTACAACTTTTTAAAAATATAAAAATTCGTATGTCTAACCACCTTAACTTGGTCAAAACTTCATGAAATTCATTTTTTTTTTAATCCTATAGTATGCAAAGCATAGAATGTGATGCATGTTTCAGATTAAAAAATGTGATATCGTTTATATCATTTGAAAGCTATAGATGTTTTTCAATCAACCTATCAATCAAGACTTTATTCGTAATTCAAATAGAGAATGAATAATAATAATTTATTAAATTCAAAGTAAAGCATAATTTACATTGGTGGAAAGCTGAGAATCTCCTTTAAAAACCCTTTTCATTTCATCAATTTTGGGTAAAAAAAAGGTCGTCAGCTAGATACCCTACACATACCCATCATATTGCCACTTTTTGGCCCATCATGATCCTGCACATACCCAGGTAGGATCATACGCAGACATTAGGAGCATCTGACCACACATAAATTACAACTAAGGGACATCCTACAACAAATGATGAGAGAGGATATTTTGAAACATGAAATGGAGAGCTCTAATTAGTCATAGAATTCAGTAACAGATATACAAGAAAAGTTCCCTCAAATTCAAGGGGACTCATCCCAACCCTTGGTGACACAACTAAGACTATTGATAGATAGGGTGATCAAGGACACCCACTTACATAAGAAAACAATAAGACAATAACTTTAGGTAGTGTATCAAAAGAAAAAAATAGATGAGGAATTGAAGAAATGTGATTTTACATACTCTACCCTAGAATCACATATTAACACTCTAAAGAACACTGAAAGGGATCTCAATGCCCTATATTAGTTTTGTTTACAATGGCCAATGGTGGCAGCTATAATCAAGGATAAAACAAATTAGTTGGAAGTTCATATACTTCAAAGGGTCATAGTTTATGATTCCTTACAAGATACATATGGGAAATCTAGGGTACAGTTACAAGCACTACATGCCAAAATCCAACAACTACAGGTCAAATGAGATAAGATTCAAAATATATTCCACCAATTAAGGTAAGTGGCTAGTTTAATGCTAGCCTATATTATAGGATTCCTCAAAGAAGCACAACAATTAGCCCAAAAGATATAAATTCCCCAATGTAGCATAGAAAAATGTATCTCTTTACATTTTCACACATGTTTGGGCTTGCCTTATTCAAATTTATGCTTCTTTATGCCTTAAATGGTCCCTTTTCCCCACTTTTAAATTAAATATTATTTTAATTCAAAAGTTAGATTTTCCCTCTTCTTCTATAGTTAAATAATTATTATTCATTAGCCTTTTCTCTCTCTAATTAAATAAATGTTATATTTATTTAATTATCCTTTCTTTATTTCCCCAATTAAATAATTATTTCAATTATTTAATTATCTCTTCCCTCTCCATTAAATAATTGCTTTTAATTATTTAATGTTTAACACTCCACCTTTCCTCTATAATTAAATAAATATTTTTAATTATTTAATTATCTAATTATTTGTTCTCACCTTTCTTTTTAAATAAATAAAATCAATATTTTATTTATTTCTCCTATGTTGGCCACCTAAATTAAATAATTTTATTATTTAATTTTCTCCAATAACCTCTTTTTTTGTGCCAATCTTATCTTCCACCTCAAGTCTTTATCTATCCATGTCTTTCTTCTCTCAATTAACCTCCACCCTTGATTAAACTATTTCTAATTTAATCTTGGCCCTTGATCATGATCCTTATTCTAGTCATTCACTTAACTCTCCTCTATAAAAGGAGACCTTTCATCCATCCATTATCCAAGTATCATCAAGCCTACATGTTGTCAAGTCAATTATTCACTTCTAAGGCATTCAAGGGAAGATTCTTCATCTATTGCTGTAAAAATTCAAGATCTATCATCATGAAAGATTTTAATTGCATTGTTTCATATTTCATGCTTCATTATCTTATTTCATCATTTTGGTTTAATTACCTAAATGGGGTTTGACCAAGGAAAACCCTCAATCCTTAACAATCAACATTTTCTCTCTTTCCTTGTGTGATTGTAGATCTAGGTATTTTGAAGGCTTAGACATGATTGAAGAATAGGAATCAAACTTTTTAGAGTCATCTCCTTATTGGATAGGTCAAAATATCCACAAAAAGTCACTTAAAGTGTTAGAAATCAGGGTTTTGGATTTGGACACCTGAAGGTACAAAAAGAGTAGACCAAGAGCTTCTGATTCCACTTTTGAGTTTTTGAAAAAGTAAAAGTGGACTCATATGCCATTAGTGGCATATGAGTCCCACTGAATCTATTTTTTAGAGATTTTGGCAGATTCAGATACCCATTTGGTTGAAATACCCATTTGGTTGAAATAGGCTCTAGTGTAGTTTTCTAGAACTGGGACTAATTCGCCCAAAATGGTGAATGAGTCCCACTAGGCTTTAAATAAACATTTCTAGAATCTCAGAGTTGTTTCTATTCTTCAACACATTTCTAGGTGCACACTTTCTGTTTCACAACTTTCTGTTTAGTTTTGTTTTCATTTCTAGGTCATTTAGCATATGTTTGCATATCACATTGTGTTTTCAAACACTTTGCATTTTCTAAGTTTTGCATTAGTAGTTAATCTCTTTTATCAATTTTCAACATATAGAACATTCCCCTTTGATAGATTTCAATCTCATTTTCATTAGAATCTCAAGGGCTTATTCTTGAGCGAGCCATTAAGATTTTTGGATACCTCTCTCCTTTTTTGTGCAAAACCCTAGAAGTGTAAGAGAGCCCCCATTCCAAAAATATTTGGTTCATTTTGGTGAACTTTCTTTTTGAATACCTTCTTTTCTGATTTGGATTCTATCATTATCCTAGAATTAGCTTGCATCAACATTGCATTGCATTTTGCATTAGTTAAGTTGCATTCCAGGGTTTCAAATTTTGCATTAGTGAAAGTGCATATAGGTTGCATTTTTTCATCTCAAATCATTAAAAACTTCTGAAATTCTACATTTGCATCTTTGGTCCACATCATGCACCACATAAAATAGAAAAATCAATAATTTTTTTTGAAAATTTTGGAAAAAATCCAACTGGGACTCATTTGCCACCTTGGGCGAATTAGTCCCTTTGCACCCCTTAAACTACCTTTTACAACACTAAAAACCTTGTTTCTGCACTTTTTTTTGCTGCCATTAACTATCTGTATCAGTTGGTTAAGATCCTATTACATGCATTTCATTAAATCTAGCTTAATTTGGCTCAGTTCACGCATTGCTTAATTTCAATTTTTCATTCACAACATTTCATTTTCAAATCATTACATAGTGTAATTAGTACATTACCTTGTTTGAAATTTGAAAAATTGCATTTCATCCTATGTCTTTACATTGCATTTTAAGTTTGCATAGCTTCTATTACATTTAAGTCATTAGAAATAACATTATCTACATCCATGGAAATTATGGATAGCATTAAAATTTTTCAATTTTCATTTTCAGCATTAGTTCCTAGTTCATTTAGATCAAATTCATTAGAAAACGGAAAACAAAAACTGAAAAACATCAAAAGAAACAATTCAAAAAATGCTTAAATTTAGAAAATGCATATCATCCAATCCCTTTAGTAGTGATGACTTAGACAAATGCTAGATGAAGCCCTTAATGACTTCCTCTCATTAAAATCATCCACTAAAGTTTTGACACAAAAGGATGCAAGCATCGATAATCATAATAATCATAATTGTTATTCTCTCAATATCTCCCCCATTGGTGATGAAGGTATCTTGATGAAAGAAGACAAAATAATTGAAGATCATGAAAGTCTTGCTTGCCTTCCTTCTCCTCCCCCTTACAAAGACATTATGACACACGAAGGTGAAATCAAGGTCACTACCTTACCTAGTCTCCATTCATCTCCTAACATCTCCCCTACTTGTGAAAATGCTTTAGTGCATAAGGATACAATCTTGAATGATCATGAAAAACAAATTTGTGTGAAGGATATGATTGAGAGATATGAAAATATTACCTCTCCCACTCAAGAAGACATTCTAGGACATGAGGATGTAAATGTAGATAATCATGACAATCACACCTTTTCTTCTCCTAATATCTTCTCTAGACATGAAGAAGATAGTTTAGTGTTAGAAGATATCCTTATTGAGACTCATGAAAATATTATTCCTCCTTTTCCTAATACTCCTACCATTTGGAAATACCTATTTGAACAAAAATTCCAATCATTGGTAACCATGAAACTCCTAGTTATCCTTCTCTTGATGCCTCTCCTATGAGCAACAATCAAATTTCCCCCTAGTTATGGAACAAGTGAGCGAGATCTTAGAGAAAAAGGATAAAATTATGGAAAAAAATAAAATTTCCCCCTCTCCTAACATCTCTCCTATTGGTGAAGCAGATCATGAGAATCTTTGGGAAAACATCATGCATTCACCTTTCTATGAGCTTATTAGCAAGCATGATAGTCATCCTTCCAATATATTTCCTAGTTATGAGAGTTTCTTAGTGCAAGAGAATAACAATGTTGACACACTCCATAGTTCCACACCCTCGAATATCTCTTCTATTTGTGGGAATGAAGTGATAGAAGAATATAAAAACATAAAAAATCATGATAATCATAGTTCCTCTTCTCCCAATATCTCTCCTACATGTGATGAAGGTATTTTGGAGCTAGAAGTGTATCATAGAAAAAAGTACCTCTTGTTTGACATGGGAATAATTCATGATAAATTAGACTTAATGAGGTGTTGTGAGGTGTTTTTCACATGCACACTAGGTTTTGGACCCTTTCAAATGCATTTAACAATGTCTTGTAAAGGTGTTGTAAAGTCTTGTAATGGACTTTCACACTTTTCTAGACTTAATGAAACCATTTCTCCCTAATTCAACATTATAAAATGTATTTAATTGCATCCTCACACCAATATAGAAGGATTATAACTTAAACTTAATGTTAAACTAGTGTTGTAATGTGTCTTGCACATTTGCATTGGTTCTTGTGCCTTTCTAGGCTAAGTGGACCTCATTTTCGTGTTGTAAAGTGTATTTAATAATTTTTTTACATTGAATTATATGTCCCAAGCCTAATTGACCTTTAAATCATCACTAATAGGCCCCTATCAACCCATGTTGTGCATCCCAAGGCTTAAATTGATAAAATACTTGACAAAGTTGCAATTTAAACCTTAATTCCTTATCTCCTAACATCCTAGTTGTCAAAATGGCCCTTGTGGGACCCATTCACCATCCATGGCGAATCAGTCCCATTCAGGTGGGACCCATTCACCATGGGTGGTGAATGAGTCCCATTTGGCTCATTTTTGACCTTTGAGCAGGAAAAAAGGGAAATTTAAGTTTAATCTTACTTCATGTCGACCTGTGATGATGTATGAATGGGTAAAATAGGCGAATTGCCTATAAATATAAGTATTTTAACCCTAATTCACATATCTTATCATTAATTCATCCACTAATCTTCCATCTCAAGTCAAAAAACTTAAGGTTTTATCATTTCAAGTCACCAAGATATCAATTTTTAGACATTCAAGGGCAGATTCTCCATGTTTTGCTATAGATTTTCAAGATCAAATATCATGGCAAGGTAATCAACTCCATTATTGCATGTTTGATTCCATTATTTCATCATTTTGGTTTAATTACCTAAAAGGGGTTTGACCAAGGCAAACCCCCATGCCCTAATATTCAAAATCTATCTCTTTTGCCTTGTGTGTTTGCAGATTTAGGAATCTTGGAAGCTTGGAAATCATTAAGAATCAAGTTGTAAAGTTGTTTAGGTTTTCTTCTCATTGAACAAGTCAAAATATCAACAAAAACTCAATTTTAGGTTCGAAAATTAGAGTTTCAGAAGCAAACACCTATAGCAAGCCAAAGTGCAGACCGAAAGCCTCAAATTTCACTTTTGAAAATTTAGAAATTCAAAAGTGGACTCATTCACAATGGGTGGTGAATGAGTTCCACTCCAATGTCAATTTTTAGTTTTATGCATTTATGGATATCCTTTTGTTAGAAATAGGTTTCACCTTAGTTTTGTAGAACTAGGATTGATTCGCCCAGAATGGTGAATGAGTCCCACCAGGCCTAAAAATCAACATCAATATTATTTCAAATGCCATTTCTAGTATTCATCCTCACTCTAAGTGCATACATTTAGTTTTTTCAAGTACTGTTACAATTTGCATTCATTTTTAAGTGTTTATGCAATACACAATGTGTTTTCAAACATCACTTGTTTCTTAGGTTTTGCTTTCATAATCAATCAATTACTTAGCTTAGTTGTATCTAGATCATTTCATTTAGCCTTAATAACATCATACATTTCCTAATTTGAGTGAACCACCTAGATTTTGGGTGTGGGATCTATCTCTTTCCATTAGGTGAAAGACCCTAATTAAGTAAAAGAGACTTAGCATTCCTAGCCCCTAAAATCAATGGTTCAAGAAGATATACCAATTGAGAATCATGAAAATTCTGAAAGCTCCTCTTCTATAACTTCTCCTAATTTTGAAGATATTATGGCAGAAGAGAATGGGATCATAAACACATCTCTTAACATCACTCTACCTAGTCTACATTCATCTTCTAACTCCCCCTATTTGTGAGAATGTTTTTGTGACCAATCATGACAATCTCATTATTTGTGAGGAGGATATGTTGGCATTAAATGGTCAAACCTTTAAAACCTATGACAATTCTCTTTATTTTTCTTCCCCTATTTTGGAAGACATTATTGGCCAAAGGGATATAATCATACTTGTTCTTCTCCTAATGTCTCTCCTACTTGTGAAGAAGATATTTTGGGATTAGAAAAACTATTCATTGAAAGAAATGAGAATATTCTTGCTCCCTTCCTCATGTTTCCCCCATCAAAGAATACATAATTGAGCAAAAGTATTGAATCATTGAAAAAAATGAAAGTGATGCTTTTTCTTCTCTCGATGCCTCCTCTCCTTGTGATAAAGTTACTCTACTGAACTATAGATTTTTGGGTAGGGCTTATAGACTACTCTCATTCTCTTAGGATGTTTCACCTAAAAGGAGAGAGATAAACCCCACACAAAAGATCTACACTAGGTTCACTCAAATTATGCAATGTATGATGTAATTAAGACTAAATGGAATGAACTAAGTGCAATTGAATGATCTATATAATTTGACTAATTATGTATACAAAAACTAAGTTTTATGCAATGTTGGAAAACACAATGTGATATACAAACATGAACTAAGTATGAACAAATGCAAAAAAAAAGGAAGAAGACTGATTCAGAGTACACCTGGGCAGAGAACGAAGAATTTGGAATATTCTGAATGCTGATTGAGATCACTAAAAAATCACTGGAATGGGACTCATTCGCCACTAATGGTGAATCGGTCCTACTTCTGATGAAAACTATTGGAAACTAGTTTCTAAGTGTCAAGATCTAGAATCTATTTTTTTTTGGATTTCTAGCCTTTAGATGGGACTCATTTGCCACTGATGGTGAATCAGTCCTCTCCCAGAATTTTGAGAAATCAGGGGACAATTCTACAACACCAAATCTAAGGTTGTCTTCTTGTCGAGATGACAAAGTTAATTCTGCAGAAAATGGATAGAATGTCTTCTTCAAGCTTGAAATGAGCTTGATTTGACTTGAAGCACCTTTTTGACTTGTTGACCACCTTTCAACACCTAATTGCTTGTCAAATATGCATACACAAGTCTACAAACACACATGCAAGAGGGGAAATTTTTTTGAGGGTTAGAGAATAGGGGTTTGCCTTGGTCAAACCCCACTTTGGTAATCAAACCCGAATGATAAAAAAATAACATGAAAATGCTATCAACTTACCAAACCCTTGTTGAAGAAAATATGAAGTTATGTCAATGACTGCTCCAAAATGCTTGATTGATGTTTGATTAGATGATGCAAAGTGCTTGAATGATTGAATTAATGAACTTGATGAATGTTTGAATGAATGGGGGTTAAAATGGATGTAAAAACACTTATTTATACATCCTTATACCTTAGTAACCCGATGATACCTCATCACAGGCCAACATAAGGTAATTTTGAATAAAAACCTGAAAGAAAATTTGAAATATTTTGAATTTGGAGTCAAGAGGGACTCATTCGCCACCCATGGCGAATGGGTCCCACCTTGGACTTGAAAGTGGGTGTTAGGAATTAAGTCACATTTAATGTTGTTTTTTAGGTTTACATTCAAAAAGACACTTAATTAAGCTTTACAAGGGCATAAAGGGGTCAAATAAAGCATAATAAAGGTGTAAATAGTGAAATTATGCCTAGAAAAGCGTGAAAAATTGTTACATGACTTTACAACACTTCAAAACAGGACTTTGTCAATTGATGAAAAAGTGATTTTTAGGTGAATTGTAACAAATAGAGTCTAGAAAAGTATAGAAATGTAAATTACAACACTTCACAACACCTTCATAACACGCCATAATTTGAATTTTAAGGACCTAAATGTGAATGTTCAAGCCACATTGCATCAATTAGTCAAAGAAAAATGGACCAAGTATCATGAGGAAAGGCCTAAAAGACCATGAAAATGACAAGGGGCCATTTTTCTATGACACATTTGGCCACCACTTTAGTGAGAGAATGAACTTGCTTCAAACTCACACTAAAGTAGCCATGCAAATCGAGAAGGATCCCAATGAACCTATGTTAGAAAGATGGAATGAAAATGATTAAGAGGGATGATCAAGCCCCCAGGATGAAAATCCCATGGCAAACTAAACATAAAAACAAAGGAACACAAGTGAAAGTGAAGGAAAAGTTGGATGAAGCTTCAATCGTCTGTCCAACTAGTTGCGGATTGGATCTAGGTTGCTTGTTTGAAAAAGAGAATGCATAATCACTCTGGGGCAACAAAACTCATGGTGGTTCATTAGGTGAGAAGGCCCAAAAAGGTAAGATACATACACTAGTTGGTATGCACTGAAAAACACAAAGGTGGCTATGGGGAAAGTTTTGCTGCTAAGTGGGCTTCCTGCTCAACCATATCAAAGCTATACCTCTTGATAAGTTTAACAAGGTGCCACAAAGGAAAATGCCAGTTTGTGATTCATGAGATAAGAAAATATTCATATGCTTAGAACTCATGAACAAAGAGAAAGGTACCGTAGGCATGCAAGTTAGATTATGCAAGGTGAAAAAATGAAAAATGCAAAATGTAAAAAAATGAATAAATGTAAAATGTAAAAGATGTTCAAAGGAGTCTTGTTAAGTTCATGCAAGGTCTATCAATTAGGGAACATTGTGTCTAATGTCTCCAAGAGAGGACCAATCAAAGAATAGTATATTCACAACTTAGGGGATGTAGTGTATCGCATCAGGCCACCAAGAGGAATGTAATATGCTAAGATAGATCACGCTTATGAAGGAAATGACACCCAATGTTGTCCATGAAGTGACAAACACATCATATGAAGTGATAAGGGTTCACTAAGAATTGAGAATGCAGAATTATGGTAATGTATGTCCCCCACTTTAAAGGAATTTCTACACACCATTCTATGAGTAATTACTTTAAAGTAGCGAAGGAAAGAAAATGTAAAAAGGAAAAAAAAGACATGAGATCCAACTTGGAAAGCTCTATGCCAAGTCATATGTTTCTAAGTTAGGATGCGTCATGTACATGAAAAGGAAAACCAAAGAAAGGAGGTTTCTCCCAAGAGAAAAACACACCAAACACATAAGGGATCTATGGATTTGGGGTCAGTATGTTCGTTGCTGTAATGTTTTTATGAAAGATCTCAGAATTGTCATCATTCCTCAAAACACATAGAACTAGAAGAATAACACAAAGAGAGAAGAAAATGAAAACAAAGTCTATTTTGGGTCAACATGGAAGATAAATTTTGGTCTCAATGCTTTGCATTGTCCCCAAAAAGGAAAACACAAGCGAAAAGAAAACAAAAAGGAGAAAGAAAAGTAAAATCTTTTGGG
This sequence comes from Sequoia sempervirens, assembly GCA_007258455.2. NCBI lineage: Eukaryota > Viridiplantae > Streptophyta > Pinopsida > Cupressales > Cupressaceae > Sequoia > Sequoia sempervirens. Next base: position 93,907,899 of record VDFB02000007.1, on the reverse strand, counting down.
TCAACATGAAGGAGACATTTTGGTCTCAATGCCTTGCATCATCCCCAAAAGGAAAACAAAAGAAAAAGAAAAAAAAAAGGTGAAAGAAAAGGAAAATATTTTGGGTCAACATGAAGGAGACATTTCGGTCTCAATGCCTTGCATCATCCCCAAAAGGAAAACACAAGAAAAAGAAAATAAAAAGGTGAAAGAAAAGGAAAATATTTTGGGTCAACATGAAGGAGACATTTCGGTCTCAATGCCTTCCATTATCCCCAAAAGGAAAACACAAGAAAAAGATAAAGTAAAAAGGAAAAAGGACCAATTGGGTCAACATGGAAGATACATAGGGAATCTCAACACTTTGCGTCATCCCCAAAAGGAGAACAAAAAAAAAGTGAAAGAGAAAATGCAAAATGTACGATAGATAGAAGAATAGAGGTACAAATAGAAGAAGTGTACAAAGAGAGAACATCAAACACACGATACGAGGGAACACGATACACACATAAAAAAGGAAAATGTGAAAAGGGGCTAGTAATGCAAATGTAAGTCAACCATTAACTAAGTTATTGGTTTCTCAATCGTAAGTAGCTAAGTGGAAAAGGCATACCATAGTTAAGAGACAAAGACAAGTGCATTACAAGGACAAGGCTAACAACTGCTTTCCCCCTAGAAAGTGTAAGGAAAGAATGAGTTGAGGTGGGTGATGTGAAAGAATCATGCACTAGTGAGAATAGTGAATTATACAACTAGGGCATGATAAAGGGATTTAGTGTTTATGGGATAATAGGAAAACAATCAGTGTCAGTGAAGTGATGCTTATCTAGTATGTCCTTCAATGTCTGACATTCTTTGGTTATATGTTCAAGAACAAAATGATATTTTCAAAATGGTATATTATAATATTTAGGACGAATGACCAACCTATTCATAGGTGGAAAAAGTATAATAACTTTGTTTAAAAGTAGTTGAAGTCTCCTTTCACACTCAGGCCAGAGGATGTGTAGGAAACTTGAGTTTCTTCAATTTGTAAGGTCATTTTTGTTTACTAGACTCTCCTTTTTCATGAATGGAAGGAGGAAGAGGACCCGTGGGGATCCTAGCATCCTTGTAATTAGAATCAAGGAATGGTTTCTCATGTGGAAGGAGAATGTTTAAGTTAGGAGGAGAATCAAAGATCACTATACCATCATCCTGAAGTCTCCTATATTCAAAAGGAGGTCTATCAGGATGAGGAAGATCTTGATATCCTAATCCTTTGGTTTTTTCTTCTATTGGGTTTTGTTCAAGAAGTTGGTGAATGCCATGTTCATGGGCTATGTCACAACCTTGTTTACTTAGGATAGTAAAGCCTTTACCATATGTTTCTTCAAGGTTTATGGGAGTGTTTGTAACTTTGTGATCATAAAATGGGTGAGGATGTGTTGGTTGAGAGAAACTAGGTCCACTTGATGGAGGAACTTTAGGTCCTTCATTGATTTCAAGATGTAAATATGCAAAATGATCAGGAGGTGCAATAGTAGGAAGATCTTGTGGTTTCATGGATGGGTAAAAGGATGAATTGGCTTCTAGGTTATCAAGGAATTCATTAAAGAACTTGTTCATGCTATCTTTATCTTCTCCCATGATGTCTACATCACGAGGAGGAAAATCATGAGGAGTTGAAGGAGCATGAGGAAGCTCAAGGTCATTAGGATCACAACCAAAGGCATAATTGGACATGTATACCAAGGATTTCAATGAATTCCAAAACTTATTAAAAGAAAATGCCATGATGACAATGAATGCAAGTAAACTAAGATGCAAGAAATAGCTGAAAACACAGATTCTGGAAATTAAAATAGAAAGAAACTACAAAAAATTGTAATGTAGGAAATATCCAAAAAATTCCTAAAAATGTTGTGCAAAATGTGCAGGTAGACTGATTTTCCCAGGGTGGTGAATGGGTCCAACTATGAGATTTTTTATGTTTAAAAAAAAATTAAAGTGATTCTAATGCTTTTTAGATGCCAATTAAGGATGCAGATGCAAATTTTTAGTTTTTTCAATGATATGCAATGCAAAAATTAAATCAAAATGAGTCTTTCACTAATGCAATTTGAGAAACCCTAGGATGCAAGAACAAGACAATACCTTAATTGAATCTTGATGCAAATGAAGTCTAGGATGCAATATGCAATGAAAATCAGAAATGTAAAGTGCTAAATATGCAAGTTCACCAAAATGAACCATAGATTTTTGGGCAGGGCTTATAGACTACTCTTGTGCTCTTTGGATGTTTCACCTAAAAGGAGAGAGATAAACCCCACACAAAAGATCTACACTAGGTTCACTCAAATTATGAAATGTATGATTTAATTAAGACTAAATGGAATGAAATAAGTGTAATTGAATGATCTATTTGACTGATTATGTATACAAAACCTAAGTTTTATGCAATGTTGGAAAACACAATGTGATATGCAAACATGAACTAAGTATGAACAAATGCAAAACATAAAGGAAGAAGACTGATTTAGAGTGCACCTCAGGGGTAGAGAACAAAGAATCTAGAATATTCTGAATGCCAACTGAGATCATTGAAAAATCACCAGTGGGACTCATTTGCCACTAATGGCAAATCAGTTTTGCTTCTGATGAAAACTGTCATAAATTGGTTTTTGAGTGTCAAGATCCAAAATCTAATTTTTTTTGGATTTCCAGCCTTTAGGTCGGATTCATTCACCACTTATGGTGAATCATTCCTCTATCAAAATTCTGAGAAATTAGGGGATAATTCCGCAACACCAGATTTGAGGTTGTCTGCTTGTTGGGATGATGAAGTTAATTCTATAGAAAACGGAAAAAATGTCCTCTCTAAGATTGAAATGAGGTTGATTTGACTTGAAGCACTTTATTGACTTATTGACCACCTTTCACCACCTAATTTCTTGTCAAATCTGCATACACAAGTCTGCAAATACACATGTAAAAGGGGGAAAATGGTTAGGGGCTAGAGAATAGGGGTTTTCCTTGGTCAAACCCCACTTTGGTAATCAAACCCTTAATGAAATAATAAAATGCAATAGAATGATAATTAAATAACATGCAAATGCTATCAACTTACCAAACCCTTGTTGAGGAAAATTTGAAGTTATGTCAATGGCTACTCCAAAATGCTTGATTGATGTTTGATTAGATGATGCAAAGTGCTTGAATGCTTGAATTAATGAACTTGATGAATGTTTGAATGAATGGGGGTTAAAACGGATGTAAAAACACCTATTTATACATTCTTGAGCCTTAGTAACCCGATGATACCTCATCACATGCCAACATAAGGTAATTTTAAATAAAAACCCGAAAGAAAATTTGAAATATTTTGAATTTGGAGCCAAGAGGGACTCATTCGCCACCCATGGCGAATGGGTCCCACCTTGGACTTGAAAGTGGGTGTCAGGAATTAAGTCACATTTAATGTTATTTGTCAGGTTTACATTCAAGAAGACACTTAATTAAGCCTTATAAGGGCATAAAGGGGTCAAATAAAGCATAATAATGGTGTAACTAGTGAAATTATGTCTAGAAAAGCATGAAATCTTGTTACAAGACTTTACAACACTTCAAAATAGGACTTTGTCAAGTGATGAAAAGGTGATTTTTAGGTGAATTGTAATAAATAGAGTCTAGAAAAGTATAGAAATGTTTTACAACACTTCACAACACCTTCACAAGGCACCATAATTTGAATTTTAAGGACCTAAATGTGAATGTTCAAGCCACATTGCATCAATAAATAAAAGAAAAATGGGAAAAGCATTATGAAGAAAGGCCTAAAATACCATGAAAATGACAAGGGGCCATTTTTATATGGCACATGTAGAAAACCTATTAATGGAATGTGATCAACATCTTGTTTGCTTCTCTCCTAAAAACTCTCCTGCTAGGTAGACCATCATGGTGCAAGCAAACATCAACACTATCACATGCAAACCAAAAATCAACCTCACTCTGAAACATCTTGAATTGCTTGATATAGATTTACCACTATCATGGGAATGCTTTAAAAATCATGAAACCTTGAAGAAAATGTTAGGAGCTTATGACAAGTCACCTTGTACTCCTCAAAACAAAAAGGTTACATGTGCTATGACTAGTATCAAGCAAAAGGATATAGAAAGACAAAAGCACATTGAAGAAGCCAAAAAGTTATTGGAAGAGGCTTCTTAAACCTTTGATTTCATTTCTACTTCCATGGGGGAATACATGATCATAACAAAAGAATATGAAGCAAGAAAAGAGAAATTGGTAACACCAATACAAAATTTCAAAACATTCCCTTCCACCACCTTAAAAGCAAAGACAACATCTAAGACAAACTTTGAGGCACTTGAACAACCATCAAATAAAAAACACATGATAAAATTTTTTGGAAGACAACTTGAGAAAGGATGTAATGCTATAATGCCTAAAACACAAGAAATAACTCATGATCTTGGTTATTGTCCCTCCCAACAAAAACCTTCAGTCAATCTCAACACTATCACAAATAATTCTCCCAAGAAAAAATTAACCTTGGTACATCCTAAACTGATAGACATCTCATTAAATATGTATCAAGTAGAAACTTTGTTTACTTATCGACATAAATAATATTAGTTACTTCTCCTTGCCATAGTTGCATGTTTTACATTCATCGTAAGGAGCAACATATCATCATCAATTCTAGGCTTACCTTTTTCTTTCATCAAGTGGGGGCAAGGGGTTAGGAAGCCTTATCCTTGTATGTCATTTGTCATTGTCTCTCTTGGCTAGTTGTTAACCTTTCATAAATATATAAGAGCAAGCTTGGGATGTGGACGACATGCCTTAAGTTGACTCACATGTGACGTACTTATTCATGATGTAGCTCAATTCAGAAACATATGACTTGGAATATGGCTTTCCAAGTTGGCTCTCATGTCTTCTTTCATTTATCATTGGCTACTTTAATGAAATTTCTCATAGTGATGGTTCAACAATCAATTTAAAGTGGGGGCATGCATAGATGACATCTTTTGGAAAAAAAGAATTTCATGGCATGATTTTTTCCTTTTTTCTTATGATATTTCCTCTTGTCATTGGGTTTAATGTCGTCCAAGAGTGTACGATCTATTGACATGGCATGATGCGAAAGAGGCATCCCATGGGCAACAATCTGACACTTTGAATTTTCCTCTCTTGGAGACATTAGATACAATGCTCCCTAAGAAGAAGACCTTACATGAACAAAGAAAAATCCCCTTTAACAAATTTTTTACATGACATTCAAAAGAATTTTCATTGTGCTACCTTATCAAAGTTACCAAGAAGTATAACTTTGGTATGGTTGAGAAGGAAACCCAATCTGAGGCATGAATTTCCCCATAGCCACTTGCATGTTTGTGAGTGCATACCAAACATGAGTATATGTTTCTCACCTTTTAGGACTTCTCACCCGATGGATAGTTAGGAGTTTCGTCACCTTAGTAAGAATGCATTTTTGGACAAACAATCTAGATCTGATCCCCATCGTGTTGGAAAAATGGTAGAAGCTTGATCCACCTCATTCTTATTTCTATTTCTTCTCATTTTCTTTTCTTTTAGTTCTTGAAATTGCATGATTACGTATCTCTTTTTGCTACATATTATACACCTTGTGTGTGTCCTTTTGCACTCATGTTGGCTTGACTTAGGATCTTGGATCCTAGGGGCTTGGCCACCTCCTCGATCTGTGCCATCCTAGACCACCCACATCAAGACACTTGGACCCCTCTTTAATTTCTACTTTAGTGTGAGTTTGAAGCAAGTTCATCCTCTCACTAAAGTGGGGGCTAAATGTAGGGTAGAAAAATGTATCTCTTTACATTTTCACACCTGTTTGGGCCTGCCTTATTCAAATTTATGCTTCTTTATGCCTTAAATGGTCCTTTTTCCCCACTTTTGAATTAAATATTATTTTAATTCAAAAGTTAACTTTTCCCTCTTCTTATATAGTTAAATAATTATTATTCATTAGCCTTTTCTCTCTATAATTAAATAAATGTTATATTTATTTAAATATCCTTTCTTTATTTTCCCGATTAAATACTTATTTCAATTATTTAATTATCTCTTCCCTTTCCATTAAATAATTTATTTTATTTATTTAATGTTTAATATCTAATTATTTGTTCTCACCTTTCTTTTTAAATAAATAAAATCAATATTTTATTTATTTCTCCTATGTTGGCCACCTAAATTAAATAGTTTTATTATTTAATTTTCTCCAACAACCTCTTTTTTCTGTGCTAATCTTATCTTCCACCTCAAGTCTTTATCTATCCATGTCTTTCTTCTCTCAATTAACCTCCACCCTTGATTAAACTATTTTCTAATTTAATCTTGGCCCTTGATCATGATCCTTATTCTAGTCATTCACTTAAATCTCCTCTATAAAAGGAGACCTTTCATCCATCCATTATCCAAGTATCATCAAGCCTACATGTTGTCAAGTGAATTCATCACTTCTAAGGCATTGAAGGGTAGATTCTTCATCTATTGTTGTAGAAATTCAAGATATATCATCATGGAAAGTTTATAATTGCATTATTTCATATTTCATGCTTCATTATCTTATTTCATCATTTTGGTTTAATTACCTAAATGGGGTTTGACCAAGGCAAACCCCCAATCCTTAACAATCAACATTTTCTCTCTCTTTCCTTGTGTGATTGTAGATCTAGGTATTTTGAAGGCTTGGAAATGATTGAAGAATAGGATTCCAAATTTTTAGAGTCATCTCCTTATTGGATAGGTCAAAATATCCACAAAAAGTCACTTACAGTGTTGGAAATCAGGGTTTTGGATCTGGACACCTGGAGGTACAAAAAGAGTAGACTGAGTGTTTCCGATTCCACTTTCGAGTTTTCAAAAAAGTAAAAGTGGACTCATACGCCATTAGTGGTGTATGAGTCCCACTGAACCTATTTTTCAGAGATTTTTGCAAATTCGGATACCCATTTGGTTGAAATAGACTTTAGTGTAGTTTTCTAGAACTGTGACTAATTCACCCAGAATGGCGAATGAGTCCCACCAGGCTTAAAAATCAACATTTATAGAATCTTAGAGCTATTTCCAATCTTCAACACATTTCTAGGTGCACACTTTTTGTTTCACAACTTTCTGTTTAGTTTTTTTTGCATTTCTAGGTCATTTAGCATATGTTTTCATATCACATTGTGTTTTCAAAAACTTTGCATTTTCTAAGTTTTGCATTAGTATTTAATCTCTTTTATCAATTTTCAGCATCAAGAACATTCCCCTTTGACAGATTTCATTCTCATTTGCATTGGAATCTCAAGGGCTTATTCTTGAGTGAGCCATTAAGAATTTTGGATACCTCTCTCCTTTTAGGTGAAAAACCCTAGAAGTGTAAGAGAGCCCCCATTCCAATTTTTTTTGGTTCACCCAAACACTCCTAGAGGTAGAGAAGCTATTAATTCAAATCCAATTGCAACATCGACAACTACATTTGGCCAAAACCCAATGGGATAAGACATTTTCCATACATAAGAAGATCTATAAAGATATCCTTTGAACAAAGTAGTTTTGACTTGAGGAAAAGTCAACATTTTGAAAGGGGGATGATGTTAGGCAGAAATATAAATAATGTAGACACCATTAGGAAAATCCTACCATATCTTACCACAAAGATCTTGTGGACCTTAAGATTTAAAATATGCCATCTAAATATAGGTAGAATAGATGGGTCATGTCCTATCCTATAGATATATGTATAGATAAAAATATGAATAACAAAAGGAGGAGACAATCGAGGAATGTTTTTAGGAATTGTAGATGAAATTGTATGTAATATACATACATACATACATACATACATACATACATACATACATACATACATACATACATACATATATAGATATATATATATATATATATATAAAGATTGTATGTAGGAAAGGAACGAGATATGTAGAGTGTAATGGAAAAGATATAAATGTACCCTTAATTGATATGATTAATATAATGGTTACCAAAAATCTATCTATATGATAATATATATCATTCTATGGATGTATAAATAATTAGCTTCTCCTTCATCTAAACGAATAAGTGTTTCCTTTATATGACTGAGTCCAAGGTATAAACTACAACACTCAAAAAGTACTTGGGGCTCAGAACACTAGTCTATGTATCCCAAATTTTCTTCCTAACAAATTCCATTTGGTTTCACTTTTAATTTATCATAGAATTGAATGAGTATGGTGATTCAATTTTTAAGAGACAAATAAGATATAATCCATTCTATTTGAAAACTTTAAATTTTCAAGTGATGATGATAAAGTTTTTTCTACTTAAAATAGGAATTTGACATTTGAACATGATTACTTTATGTATGTGATAGTAATTCAAATGAGTAGCTTAATTTAAATAAACTTTGAATCTTATTCTACTTAGCCTATGAGATAGGAATTTAAAATTAAATTATGTATATGGGTATTTATAAATTATAAATTTTTATAAATAAAATAAAAAAGAAAAATAATTGTGATGTTCTCCTATGTTGGATGCTTAAGTATCAAAACCATATTAGAAAAATAAATAATTTAAATAACAAGTGAGTATCTAAAAATTTAATGCTTAAGGAAGGAAATTTACAATAAATAGAGTTGTTATAATTGGTTGAGATATCTACTCTTAAACTTAGTTATTCATATTGATTCCCCATCAAATTCAGATCATATTTACCATTCTCTAATTTTGAAATAGTTCACAAGGGAGTTGACATATAGTTTGTAGTATATAAATACATTGTTTAATTTGAATAACATATTTGGGAAATAATAGATTATGCTATCAATCTTAAACCACCTCTTGAGAAAATATCATGTAATTATGTAACACCCCATAGAGTACCCTAGAGGAAAAGACCTAAACAATGAAAAATGGACAATTTTTTTTTCTAAGTGCAATGTTGTGCAAATGAAATTAAACATAACCTTAATTATTATCCTATGTCCTCTAGGGTAAACAACTGCATTACTTAAAATCCATTATCCAAATAAACAAAACCAAATAACTTATTAACAACCAAACACCAATCATCATTAAGAATAACATTTACTCATCAAAAATGATCAATGAACCATGAGAAACTTCCATTCTATATACATAAAAAGAATAACTAATTACTCTCATTTCAATTAACAAGAATAGTATCACTTATTACATATTTCCTTACACACATGGGGTACATCAATTCGGTATTTCAATTATATTATGTACAATAATACTTCCTCAATACAAGTGAGGAGTGCTCAACATAAGATACATGATACATGATAAGATACAATGCATTTACAAGTACAATTATCAAAATCCCAAGAGAAGATGCCGAGTAGAAATCAACAAATCAAGACGAATCACCACAACATGTACAAGATGGGAACCAAATGGAGGATGTGACATGTTCCACCCAACCACATGAACCCAAGGTTCACCCCCCATGCTAGGAGGTAACAAAGGGCCCCACCATAACAAAAGAACAAGGACTTGACATCATAGGGCTGATATATTTCACAAACATAGGACGTACAAGAACATCAACAAGAACATCAACAAGCAACAAGGACTAAACTTCTAGAGGCATAAAAATACTCAAGGAAAATCAACCAACAAGGAAACTCATGGTTGTCGTAGGGGAATTTTCATCACATAATTGGACATAGGTTATCCAGGTAGTTCATCCTAGGCCCTGACCCCCATCCTGGGTTATCCTAGTGGCCTCTACCAAACTCCGGCCTCTCATTCCAACTTATGCGGAATCAACCTACCTCTCATGGAGACAAAGTAGTCAATTATGCTATTCTAGGCCTTCCCGCCTCACCTCAAGCCTATATGAGCGCTTGAGGATGAGCGAGGTATTACTTATCTTGCTTAATGTTTGAGCTACCCATTCCCCCCAGTTTCTTTTAATATTATCACTTGTTAACAAACTTCCACATGGGTTATCCAAGTGCCCCTTTATGCGTCGCCCCCCATTGGAAGCCACCCCCTACTGACCATCGAAAACCATAGAAACCAAAAACAAGGCCAATTCCTCAACACAAAACACAAATGAATCACATTGTGAGGCATTACCCATCCCACTCTCATAGTCCATAACAACAATCACAAAGAAAAATATAACGAGCAAAGTGAGTGGCCATCAAAAACATAACCAAGATAAAAAAATTCCCACATCATGTTAAAGAATTAAATTCATCACGATAACATAACATCCTTGCCCTTGGAAGACTCAAGATCACATTCTCAAGATAACATAAAATGAACAAACTCCATAGTACACTATTGTGCACTTTTCGCACACACGCCCCACTAGAGGCAAGGACCCTCTTTTTTCTTTTGCGTCTCTGCCTCTTGGCTTGGTCAACTTTTGGTTTTGCTCTTCTTGGGAGGTTATTTTGGGATTAAGTCTAGACTAGGTTTGATGAGGACAATATTTTGAGGCTCTAGGGGAAATTCGCCTGTCTTGGAATTTGAAAATGGGGATTTTGAAGTGAATTTTCAATGTTATATGTAAATATTTTTTGCACCCGTGGATAGAGGACAAAAAATTAGGTAGGGTTGCTTTTTGAATTTTTTGAAAATTCCTTCTAGAAAAAAAGTTATGGAGTTTAGGGGATTTTGACCCTGTAGGGAATTCAGGAATTTCCGTCCCTGATGGAAAATCCTGAAATTTCCATTTTGAAAATTCGATACCCCTTCAAAACCCAAAATTTTCCAAAATGGATTTTTTTTCTTCCAAAAATGGATTTTTTTTTCCAAAAGGGGAACTTGCATATGGATTCGTGCCAAAAGGGGAATATGGAAGAGTTCAATTCAAATTTTAAATGTGGGGTCTGCATATGAATCCATGCCCAAACTGTCTACAGTTGGAAGGAGTTTCTAGAAGACATGTGAAGTTGATTTCATCACCCAATCAAAATTTTCATTAATGACAGGTTGACATAATATTGTTTTCTCATTGTTCCATGATGTAATTGCATTTATGCAATTGGATAATGATGTACCATGAGCTCCCAAATTAAATGTAACTGTTGGATGCTTCTAGAGGCATAATTTATGCCATTGGATTGATTTAATCTTGGTCTTTGATTCAAAATGAAATTTTCTATAAAAGGCCAGTGCCTTCTCATTTGTAAGGTGTGAGACTAGGTTAGAAGAACTGATTAGAAGCCAGAATTGGCTAAGTTAGGAGTTAGATTCTACAAGATAGTAGCTGTAGGAGAGGAAAGAGACTGGAAATTGTTATGTAATTTTGGAGAAGTTAATGCAATTGGATTGTTGATTTGGCAAGCTTTGTGTTACACTTTGACAGTTTATGGTTTCTTGTTCTCAATTCTCAATGTTAGATGTTAGTTTTTAGTTCTTTTGCAATAATGGTAAAACATTAATGATGTTGATCGATCTCTGGTCCATACTTTTAGCAATTTGTTGATTGTAAGTTGTTGTGTAAAGTTAGTCTGGGCCTTATTTTGTGCTAAGTTCAACTGTGGATGCTTGTTTACATTGCGCCAGTTATTGGGTATGTGAATGAATGTTCAAAGTCTAAAAGTCTTCAGTTTCCTTAGAAGATTGCACCGTTTCTATGGAGTTGTAGGCTTGTCCTTGATCAAACAAAGATTGGTTTCATTGGGGATCTGTCCATCTGCAACATTCATCATTATTGTGATTGATCTTAGGAGTTAGTTTAGAGTTGAATCTCTCTAAAACCCTTATCTCTTTTGTTGTTTATTTTGAATTTGGGTTAGATTTAGGATTGGAAGTATCACCATATTGCTAAGATCTGATAAATTTAAGATTCAATATTTGCTTGTAGTAATATCCCTTTGTGATTACTAGCATTTTCACATTTATCCCTGAGTTGTTTATGCATTGTCAAGACCTAGCATTAGAGATTTACCTTTCAAGAGAGATAGGATTGCTATATTTTGTTTGAGTTGTTGCTATGCAGAAAACACCATCAACATACACTTCCACAACTAACCCATACACATGATACAACCCAATAATTTAGACACTAATAACACACTAGATTTTGAAATGGGTTACAATAAGCTCATTTAATGATATACTATTAAATTTCTAAACTAAATTTCTTCATCCAATATTTAATTAATAATTAAATGCTAATTCACGCTAAGCTAAATATAAATAATCCAATCTCATTTTTTAAAGGAATTTATTTCCTATTTCACTAAATTTTTAGCTTTATGCGGCAAATTAATCTTAATGCCTATTTATCTAAACATTCATACCTATACATGTGTATATAGATATACATATATATATTTTCATGGGAATAAGACTATAAGTTTGAAGAATAGAGAATTCATAAAACACATACGAAATATATAATTTACACATATGCATATCCGTACACACACACACACATATATATATTTGCATATATATACATATATGTACATATTTTTATGTATATATATATATATAAATATGCTTTTGTTCTAGTATAAAATAAATTGATATATCTATTAATCAAAACTCACAAAATTCATGTAAAAGGATTAAATTAGATATTTAGTTACTTAAGGAAGGTTGATATCAATCTTACACATGCCACTTAAGAAATCTCTAGAAGTCCATCTCAGCCATGATATGCATGCACAAGCTACTTAACATGTAGATAAACACAAGTTGAAACTTATACATTGATCTCTAATCAACTTCACAGGTGGTTCCCTCTTTTAAATTATTATAGTTAGCTCCAGATTAAAGAGATAAGAATGCGTAAATACCGCCCCATGCCAAGGACATAGATAAACAAAAAGAGGAACACTGATTTTGGCTTTAATTTAGTAAACTATAGAAGAGGACGGTATTACTAGAACTATAGCCTTTACAAGGGCGATAATCTAATTGTCATACATAATCCAAGAACTACAACCTCCAAACAAAGATGACAGTGTATGTAACAATTGAATGTTTTCAATACAATAAGGGTCTATGTAGATAATCTAACTCTTAGATATTGAACAACGTGGCCTGGTTTCTCAACAACACAAACTTAATACTTTGAAAATTTATATGGAGTTCTAAACTCTAGCAATAAGATAGCGTGGTCTAAATCAACTAGATAGGATAGTCACCCGCATGAAGATAATACCCCTGTATGAAGTGATTTATGTATTCAATTCAACAAAGTGACATTTTAATTATCATCATTTTATAATAAAAGAATTCTATATTAGCAATATATACCGATACCACAAAGTTACATAGATGATGGCTAGGCTAAATAAAGATCCATATATATAATACTGTACACTAAGGTGACTATATAAAATAAATATAGATAGCAATTTTCAATAAAGGTTGAATAGGGGCGACACCACATCAATATTTTAAGCCAAATAATAGATATATGAAATATGAGCACACAATCTGAATTCAAGAGTTTGAGGGCTGGAAAGTCCACACAAATATAGGGAATGGAAACACCAAACAAATAAAGCTATATTTATGGAGTTTAAAGTAATATAGTAGAAGCTGAAAGAAACAAGGGCAACACCCTCTTTGAATGATTCAGTTTGTCTTAAGATAGACAAACACCATAATCAAACATATCATATAGAAAACACAAATTTGGGATTAGACCAGATGTCATTGATTGGTAGAAAATCAAGTTCAAGCACAAAAGATACAGTATCAAGTGATTCGGGTTTAAACTAAAGCCAACATCGAATGGAATAACTGTATTGATTTTTGACCATGCATACATATTTAGATCTCTAAGTAAGAAATTATAAACACATTGAAACTACTGCTTTATTTCGAAAATTTCTCTTTTAAAGTTTTGTTTAAATCCAAAATAAAATAAACCAAGAATAAAAGATTAGAATATTTCCATTCTAACATCCATTTTCTAAACTGAATGAAACAAGAGGAATAATGGAGGAACCTAGAATGTTCATAGAATCTAAGCTGAGATAGATGCCAAATTCAATTCTCTAGGTTGCAGCTCTAGCTACTTCAATTCCCTTAGCTTCTGTAACCCAATGCCTTCCAGAACAACTTCAAAGTTTTCCCCAAATGCAAGAAAATTCCAGTAAAGGAAAGAAAACTTCCAGAAAAACCCCTAGGAAATATTCATGGAAAAAGACCCAAAACAAAAAATAGTTTTCCTCCGTGAGAAATAAAAGGCCAATTTCCCCTGTGGAGTTAACTCCACTTCCTCTTATTTAATTCTGTAACTTTATTATTCCTCCACTAATTTCAATTTCTTCCTTTCCAATTTTCATTTAATTTTTCCCTTTCAATTTAATTTGTACACACAATATACCATTTATTTATTAACTTATATATATATATCATTTAAGTATTCTTATTTGAACATTAAATCTAAGTTTATTTAAAATTAAATTCCATTTCTGTTTTCAATTTAATTCTTCTAATTTTAATATGGCTTTATTTTTATTATCCAAAACTTGCAATTTAACAATTTGGATTTTAATTTCGACAATTTAAGTTAAGGATTAATCAAATAAAGCATAAGTCATAAGCACGACTCAAGATAGAACAATCAATGATACTGACCAAAATCAAAATGAAGTAAGATGACTACACGAAGACAAAACAATACCAACAAACCTTACAAATGGAACAAAACAATGAGGATTCATCCTTGACAAGGATGATAGCTCGAAGTGGGGGATCCAGTGTAACCTCTGAAGACAACTCCATTGGGCTCTAGAATGCTTATACCTAATAATTAGGTGGAGTCAATTCCCTGTACCTACATCCTACTAAAAAATGAAGAGTCGAGCATGTGCATAAGGAAATACCTAGTCACAGTGTAACATGGAAATCATAGTCATAGGGTGCTCATAAGCGAGTGGTGTGGCACCGTTCCCCATCATCGACACATATAAAAATTGATATCAAAACATGATACACATACATCTAACATTACATAACATCATCATATCCATGATACTTAAATAAGCAATTAACTAATCTACAAATCATAGCATAAGTAAGAAACATCAGATATCACAATTCCATTAATATTGTTAAACTAAACATCATAATGTTATCAATCAGTCACAATATCTAATCATCAAAATATCACCATGTTTGTATAATATGCAACAGAGTCATAATGTCTGTCAAGCAGTAGCATAAGGTCAAGAAAAACAACATCATAAAGACTAGATGCAAATCTAAGAAGCTATCCAACACAAGCAAACTGAGGGGGCATCACATCCTCCTCCCTAGGACTAGGCTTACTCTTGGAAGCCTGTAAATAAATATGGATAAAGCTCCCTCATCCTAGAAGCATCCTCCCAGGTTGTTGAAGCCTCATCATTCGAGTCCCAATGGATCCTAATCCGCTCTATGTATCAACCCCTAAGTGTTAGTATCCTATGCTGAGTGATGCCTACGAGCTCCAAAGTCAACTACTCATCCTTTACCTATAATGCATTCCAATCGAGGATGTGAGATATATAAGGATGACATGGTCTAAGTAATAAAACGTGAAATACATCATGTATGCATGAGAGACTTGGTGGCAAAGCAAGATGGTATGCTACAGGACAAATCCTCTCCAAGATCTCAAAAGGTCCGACAAAATGCGGTGCAAGCTTAGAGCCCCTTCTGTAATGGATTAGACTCTTTCACGGCCACACACATAGAAACACCCTGTCACCAACTGAGAATTGATGATCCAACCTCTGAGCATCGACATATTTCTTTTTTCTATCCTAATTTGCTACCAAATGCTCCCTAATTCAAACCACTTGTTGCTCCATCTCCTAAAGCATCTATGGAGCCAAAAGAACCCTATCCTCCAAACGGTCCCAACTCAATGGATTTTGGCATAGATGACCCTACAATGCCTCGAAGGGAGGCATGCCAATAGAACTATGATAACTACTATTATATGCAAATTCTACTAGATATAGGTAGTCTTCCCATCATGTTTGATGATCCATGATGTACATATGAAGCATGTCCTTAATGATATGATTGATCCTCTCAGTCTGCCCATCCATCTATGGGTGATAAACTGAACTGAAGTTCAATTGAGTCCCCAAAGCATGCTGTAGGGATGTCTAGAGTGTTGAGGTAAACATAAGATCTTTGTCTGATATGATTTGACGAGGTATATCTTATAATCAGACAACATCTTCCATGAGGACTCTGGCCACTGATGAAGCATTTTAAGAGGAATGGACAAGAGAGAAGTGAGCCACTTTTGTCAATCTATCCATGGTGACCATAATGGCATCATGCCGACATGAAGAAACTTGAAAACCAACTATAAAACCAATTGAGATAATTTCCCATTTCCATTCTAGAACCAAGTGAGGCTGCAAAAGTCCTACAAGGTGTTGGTGTTCTACCTTCACTCTCTAACACTCAAGACATCTAGACACAAAATCAACAATATCTATCCTTATATCGGCCCAAAAGTACAACTATCAAAGATTAGCATGCATCTTTTTGACAAAAGGATGAGCTAAATACAGTGCTCAATGTGCCTCTAACATGATTAAAGTGTGAAGATCTCTAGTGGAGGGTACATATATATGACCCAAATGCCTCAAAAGACCATCTGGCTCTAGGGAATATCCTACAAATCTTCCCT
Source organism: Sequoia sempervirens (assembly GCA_007258455.2). Taxonomy (NCBI): domain Eukaryota; kingdom Viridiplantae; phylum Streptophyta; class Pinopsida; order Cupressales; family Cupressaceae; genus Sequoia; species Sequoia sempervirens. The sequence continues at coordinate 93,891,239 of VDFB02000007.1, read as the reverse complement.
CTAAATCTCTACCTAACTCTACCACAGTCTTCACCTCCTAATACCACCCATCCAAAGGAAGTGTTGAAAGTATCGAAATCCTCAAATCCACACCAAGAGTCACTATTGATACCTCGTTTCTTCATCTACTAAGTGCATCTACAACTACATTCTCCTTTCCTTGAATGAACTTCACCTCAAAATCATATTCGCATAGGAAACCCATTCATCATCTTTGCCTAACATTTAGATTAGGTTGCCTAAAGATGTACTACAAACTATGGTGATTAGTGTGCAACTCAAATATATGCCCCAAAAGGAAGTTCCTCCATCTCGTCAAAGCATGTACCACACTGGCTAACTCAAGATCATGGGTAGGGTAATTTAGTTCATGATCCTTGAGTTTGCGAGACCCATAGGAAATCACGCAACCCTCCTACATTAACACAGTTCCTATACCCTCCAAGGAAGCATTTGTACACACAAAAAACCCCCAAAAGGATCAGGAACAACTAAGATTAGAGCACTAGTCAATCTCTCCTTAAGAGTTTGAAAAGTTTTCACACTGCTCTGACCAAACAAATTTCTTCCCTTTCCTCTAAAGAGAAGTAATGGGGTGTGTTGTCCTCAAAAACCCCTATACAAACCATCAGTAGTAATCTGGTAATCCCATGAAACTACAAACCTATGACACATTAGTAGGTGCAGGCCAATCAATGATCACTTGGATCTTGGAAGGATCCGCTATAATGCCCTCACTAGATATAACATGTCCTAGATATTTCACCTTTGTCTTGAATAATTCACACTTCAAAAAGTTAGCATACAACTGATTCTCTCTCAAGCATTGTAGCACCTATCTCAAGTGATCCTCATGCTCCTCCATGGTCCTAGAATAGATCAATATATCATCTAGAAACACCAAGAAAAACCGGCCAAGGTAGGTGCGAAACACACCATTCATCAAACTCATAAACACCAAGGGTGTATTCGTTAACCCAAATGACACCATTGTGAACTCGTAGTGTCCGTATATGAAACATAGATTTTTGGGACCCTATGGACTACTCTTGCACTTCTACGATTTTTCACCTAAAAGGAGAGAGATACGGCCAAAAATGCTTATGTATTAGTCAAATCAGGATGTATGCAATGTTACCTAGGCTAGATGAAGTAAAAAATAAATTCAATTAACTAATCTAAACGATTGAAAATGAATGAAAAACTAAGATTTATGCTTTGTTTGAAAACACAGTGTTGTTCACAAAAGGGTTAAAATAATGAATAAAAATGCATCTTTTAACCAAACAAAAAGTTGCTTCTCAAAATATGTTCACTTGGAAAGCTATAGAGGACTGGAGAACAATCTAAAAAGTTGATGAAATCTGAACTTGGGATGACTGGGACTCATTTGCCACCTTCGACAAATTAGTCCCTGATCAGGAATTTTCTGCACGAAACCTATTTTCTGATAGCTGGGGATCTAAAACTACATCTGACTCAAATTTTCATCTTAAAGTGGACTCATTCACCATGCATGATGAATCAGTCCTCTTTCTGATTTTTGCAATCTCAAAACTTATATATGTACCTTGACACCTGCACAATAAATTCTGACAGAAACCTGATTTTGGATCTTAGAAAATTCTTGCAAAATAGCTTCAAAGAGTTGATCTAATGGGGGTTTTTCCTTAGTCAAACCAATAGATAGGTAATTAAACCTTGGATAGAGAAAAATCTGCATAAACCTTAGCCTTAGATGTGTTAAAGACTAGGAAAAGATGAAATGTAAGAAGGGCCCTATTCTATTTCTCTAGAACAAGACATGCAAGAGTGATTGAAATGATTCAAGATCTCAACCCTAGAAACCTTACAACACATGAAACATAGGAATAAAATTATATGTAAATGCGAAACAAAGACAATACAAACTTTAATCTGAAAATAGAGTGAAAATGGAAGATGGAATCAATAGGAAACCAAGTCCTTAGGCATGATTTGGTGGCTAGTTGTACCTCTTCACCCTAGATTTCTTCATGATTCACCATAGGCATCCATCATTAACCCTTTTAAATGTTGGATCTTGAGAAGAAAAGTGAGCTTCAAGACCTGCAAAAACCCTAGTTTGTTGTCCTAAAACTTCCACTTTTGCTAATGAAACTTGTTGTAGAAGACTTTACCCTAAAAATTGCTCTTGAGAGATGATAAAAAGATGATGGATATTTTTAAAAATGACTTGAAATGTGTATTTATAAGCAACAACACCTTATTTTCCCATTAATTAGACCTAAGAGGCTGATATTCACTAGAAATAAAAGTTAAATTGATTAAATTCCTGCTTAATTTTGAATTTTCCATCAAAGGGGACTCATTCACCACCCTTGGTGAATGGGTCCCACCAGAGGGGACTCATTCACCCAAGGTGGCGAATGGGTCCCACTACTACTATTTGAAGGTGGGTTGTTGGGGTATGATGTCATTAAATGTTGTTTGTTAGGTTTTATGTGATTTCTCATGTGAAACAGGTCTTTAGATCAAAATTAATAGGTCTAAGGGGCCTATAAATGCTATTTTGAAGGAGAAATGATGTGAAGGGGCTCAAAAGTGGGTTCAATTATGCCTAAAATTGTCTCTTTTCTCAAGAGGGTCCAATTTTCTATGGCATATTTAGCCCCCACTTTAGCGCCCATATGACTCTATGTGCATATATCAGCTAAAGGACTCTAAACAATGCATATTACTACATAAAAGGATACATATTCAAAAGGACAAGAGAAAAAAGCGATGAGAGAACAAAGCGCCCAGTGTAGTTATCTAGACAACCACAACATTAGGAACTAATTCTGGAAACAAACATTTGTTAATTTCTCAAAAATATTTTTATGTAACTCTTAGGAATCCAATTAGAGGGTAGATGTACGCCCCCTTGATTCCTCTTGCTTTACGTAGGTGGAATCAAGGTAGCAATCTAGCCACGTCGAATAAGAAACATCATATCAGTGGGAATTTCCAAGTACCATGCCACATAACGATAGATGAATGATGATGTTAGGTGTGGAATCACAATTCCAATGCATCAAACAACGTAAAAAATGGATTACCGTAGCTCTCGTTATGTTGATTTGAATAATATCTACATTATAAGTTCTTGAAAAGACGATAACCATATGTGAATGTGTAAAAGTAAAAAGATATGATAAGTGATTTAAAGAAGGAGAAGAAAGTAACTTGTTACTTACTATTCATTTTACCTTCATGTAGCTTGAAAGCGATGAGTGAGAGAAGAACATGCCGAGCAAATGGGATTACACACCTTCATGGTTGGATGATCTTCGTGAGCAAGTGGCATGCAATGATTTGTATCATGAGGTGAGTCAATTCTATAACTTTCATGTTGTGATTTGATGGTATTTTAATTATTTTTATGTATGGGTAGGTTAATTTAGGGTTCTTGGAATAAAGTTCACAAAGTGTCCCATTTCTTCACAAAGTGTCCTGTTTCTTTGTGAAGTGTCCCTGTTTCTTTGCAAAATGTCCAAAAAGGGTTCTAAAGTGTCTAGGTCCATTAGGGAAGCACACTCAATCAACTTTAGCACACTTGCATGATGAAAATTTTGAAAATTGAAAATATTAGATAAAATTTAGAGTATGTTGTGATGATTTTGATAGGTCCCTGCCTGGTCACAACATCAGCTAGGGGGGAGATATTTGACATTTTTTAAGAGATCATGTTCCAGTGCTATCAATGGCAGAGCTAAAACATTTACAGTCAGTGGGTATCTATTGGGAATATCTTATGCCACCCATGAGATACCATGATGCCATGTTGATCACTCTGTGTGGGCATTGGGATGTAGATAACTGTACCTTTCATCTTCCCACTAGGGAAATGACCATCACACTTGAGGACGTACACCACATTCTTTAAGTTCCTATTCGGGGAATGCGAGTGTATTTCTAGGGGGATCGGTCATTCCAAGAGAAGAGAGATATGTAGTATTGTTTGGATGGACCTATACATGGTGAGAGGGTTAGAGTGTGGATCGAGCTTCCCATGCTGCTATACTCATGAACTCATGTGGTTAGACTGATTATGATGCACACAATGGCACTAGTTCTCAATCCAAATGGATAAGTGGAACACTTGGATGGGGGACCGATACACCTAATATGAGGGATGTACGAGGAGAGGACAGTCTACACCTAGGGCCATTGCATTCTAGCATACTTGTATTATGATCTTGGTCAGTTTTTATTTCAAGAGATCAATAGTATGGTCCATTTTTCACTTCTATAGGTGTGGTGCCTTGAGCATATCACATGTACTAGGCCTATCAGATACCCTTGTACTATAGCAACAGGATACTCATGAGCGTTCGACTATCCTTTGCGATGGCTATGGCAGTATGGTGATTTGCACTTTTTGGAGGGTGAGATTTGATCAGCTAGAGGAGGACGAGATCCTAAGGAGGCCCTGTCTACTCACTCAATAGTCGTCAGACCCCATCGGACAGTTACGGAGGATGCAAATGGATAGATATCTAGCAGGGAGACATGACTAGGTAGTACGACCATTCTATTATGGGTGAGTCATACAATAGCTTGGACATGTATAGACACCACTAAGGGCATGCCCCTTCATTAGAAGATCAGTGTGGAGTGCCTAGAGGCTAGGTGACACTATTTGGTTGATGATAGATCATGTACGAGAGAGTGATTCTGATGATTCAGATCATGACTAGCCACTAGTCTCTGACACTGATGATGTTGATAGCACAGACGAGCATGAGGAGTGGTGGTCATATGCATGACCATCTCATGTGTTCCCCATGTATTTTCCTCTAGGTGATGTAGAGCTAGTAGCAAATGAGGGTCATGAGCCGGAGGAGAGAGTAGAGGTGGTACGGTATAGGCCAACAAATATTTTTACAAATATTATCAATGAGAAGTACCAGTCCAAGGCTGATCCTGATTATGAGGACCAGGATGGAGGAGAGGATGATGAGGAGGATTATTATTACGAGGAGGAGCCACCCCTAGGTGAGGGTGATGAGGTAGCTATTTAGGATTGGTACAAGCATGGAGAGTCGTCACATACTTACAGGACTAGATCACGGGCAATAGCTACAATAGAAATTAACACACACAATTAGAGAGAGGCTAGCACATCCTCCATATTCCTCATGCATCTAGAGACATAGGTGATGAAATTTGATTTGATGGATGTTATTTAGTGATTTATGCTTGATTTGTGCATATCTATATTATTATGATGTGTTATTGATTGTGTACATGATCTATCTTGCAGGAGTGATGAGAGACTGGTGAGAGTTCTATCGTTAGGCAACCACAGATATAGTTCCAACATCCCTTGAGGAGGATGAGATAGATCCTAACTACGTGCCCCCACCGATTGTGGAGGAGGAGATAGAGTCACTCAGACCATTTGCGAGGTTGCGAGAAATGTAGGAGAGTGTGAGGAGGCAACTCCATCGGGTTGAGAGTGCACTACAAACAACACACACCTCAATAGAGGTAGAGAGACTGCAGGCAGAGCTAGCACAAACACGAGCAAAGAGGGACCGGATGGCAAATGAGCGGCTTATAGTTGTTGGGTGAGTAGAGGGTTTGGAGTATGCATTGAGACTCAAAATTTCACAATCACAATCACACATGACTATCTCGTGATGTCTAGGGACTAGATAACGAGTGCCAGATCCTAAGGGGTCTAGCTCTCACAAACCATTGTGATATTGTAGAGGATTCTGAGATGTATATAAAACTTTGATATATATATATATATATAGACTGCACCTTTGATATTATGATGATGTATCTCTTTATATGTGAATGCTAAATGCTATGTGATTAATTAAATGACTTATGGTAAAAAATTATTTAATTAATGGCTTCATGATTTAACAAGAATGATGTGATCTAACATACAACAGTGATAAATGAAAAAGAATATGTTAAATTAAATAACCCAAGAAGGATTTAATTTAACACAACAAGAGGGTGAATAGTATGAAGCCTAAAGCAATTATAAAATGAACTTAAATAATTACCTTAGTGTTCCAGACAAACAAGAAAAATTTAGTTGTCAAGAACAAAGCAATGTGAACATTATGACATCAAATAGCTTTAAACAACACTGCTATACCACTCATACTATTCAAAGGAGTTTAAAGATAATACCGATGCAAATGCATGGCATTGATAGGTTATCTAAGAGGTGTTCCATCAAGCTGCATTAAGAGATAAGCACCTGACCCATAATTGGTATTAACTACAAAATGTCCCAACCAATTAGGGATGAACTTATCTTTGTCTTCATTGTTAGCACTAGTAGTTCTTTGATTTTCAATAAGAACAAAATTTCCCTTAGAAAACAATCAAGGAATAACATGAATGCTATGTTTGCGTTGTAATTGTTTAATGTGAGCTTGTATATGTTTGAGAACGTTAATGCATTATTCATTGAGCATCTCAAGTTGATGTAATCATTGTTCTTTATAAGTGTTAGTGTCAAAAATATCTCAGAGAGCAACTCATAAAGTAGGAATTTCTAACTCCACGGGAATAATCGCACTAGTACCATAAACAAGGCTATAAGGGGTATTTCCTGTGGATGATCGACATTAGTTCTATAAGCCCAAAGCATGTAAGATATTTGCATATGCCAGTCTTTATGATTATTGCTAATAGTTTTCTTAAGGATTTGTTCAAGAAGTTTATTAGTGTTTTTAGCTTGCCCATTGGATTGTAGATAATATGGTGTAGAGAAATGATGTTGAATATTAAATGTTTCAAGAAATTTTTGAAATTCACTATTCTTAAATGGTGTTCCATTGTCTAAAACAATTGTAGAAGGAAGTCCAAAGCGAGCAATTATGTATTCCAATATGAAACTACAAATTACTTCAGCAGTTGTTGAACAAAGAGGGATAAATTCTACCCATTTTGTGAAATAACCAGTTGTGGTTATGATAAACGTATGTCTAGTAGAAGAAGGAGGTGAAATTTTTCCAATAAGATCTAACTCCCATACTAAAAATGGCCAAGTGGGAACATTGGCACGAAGCTCATCAGTAGGAGTGTGAATCAAATGGCTATGTTCTTAGCATTTGTGACATCATTTAACATAGGTGAAATAATCCTTTTCCATATGTCTACAATAATAACCCAGATGAATAAGTTTTTGCACTAACGAACGACCTCCAAAATGACCTCCACAACCACCAGCATGAGCCTATTCAAATGCTAAAGGGATTTTAAAATATTTAAGACAACATAATAAGAGACCATTGAAAGATCTTCTATACAATGCATCTACAAGGATCACATATTTAGTTGTGAGTTTACACAAGCACTTTCGAGTATTTGTCATGGTAGGTTAGGGAATAGTACCATCTTTTAAGTAGTTGTATATTGTATTATACCATTCACATGAAGTTTCTTGAGTTATCACCAAAATGTCTTCTAACAGAGTATCGATGGAAGGTTTCATGATGGGGATGAATAACGAAGGTGAAATTTGTAGAAGGATCATGTGGGAATATGAGATAAGTTGTACTTACCATTGCATCCGCATGTCGGTTGTCTTTTTGTGGGATGTTATCAATGGTGAATGAATCAATTTTTTCTAAAAGTGTCATTATAAGATCCTTGTATTTTAATAATTTGTCATGTTTAGTTTGATATGTACCATTGATTTGTTTGATGACTAATTGTGAATTGCCAAAGATCTTAATATGTTTAGTGTGAAGAGATAAAGTAGCTTACAAACCTACAATCAATGCCTCATTCTCAGTTGTATTATTTGTACATAGGAAATTTAAGTGGTAGGATAAGGGAATAGGTTTTCCATCGGGTGGAATTAGTACCAATCTAGCACCGGAACCTGTTCGAAAATTAGATCCATTGAAAAATAATTCCCATGGTTTAATATCAGCAGTTAAGAAATGATTATCAAGAAAGAAATCATTAGTAGGTATTAAAGCAAAGGGAGAAGGAGCATCAGCTAAGTGATTGGTGAAGGCTTGACCTTTGATTAATTTTTGTGAAACAAATTTAAGATCAAACTCAGTTAACAACATCACCCACTTAGCTAAGCATCCTAAAAGATCGGTTTTGTTGAAAAGATATCTAAGAGGATCAAACTTCATGACAACTTGTACTTTAGCATTTAGTAAATAATGTCGCAACTTACTGGTAGTGAATACAAGATCCAAATATTGTTTTTCAATTGGTGAATATTGTGTTTCATAATCAATTAAGGTGTGACTAATATAATAAACATGGTTTTCTTTACCATGATCGTCGTGTTGAGCCAAAAATGCTGCAAGAGCATGGGAAAACTTGGTGATGTACAAGATAAACACTCGATGTGACATGACAGGTTGTAATACAGGTGGAGCAGCTAAATATTCCTTTAGACTCTCAAAATCCTATTTACAATCCTCATCCCAATCAAAAGGGACACCCTTTTTAAGGAGATGTGTGAAAGGTAATGTGCAATTGGCTAAAGATGCAACGAAATGATGAACAACTTGAATTTGACCTTGTAACATATGTAACTGAGAAATATTCTGAGGAGGTGGCATGTTAATGATTGCATCAATTTTCTTTGTGTCCACCTCAATGCCTCTGTGAGATATGAAAAACCCTAGAAGTTTACCACTATCTACACCAAAGACACAGTTTTTTGGATTTATTCACATGTTGTATCATTTTGTGTGTTCAAATATGTTACAAACATTCACATTGTCTTGTCCTGTTAATGATTTAGCGAGGATATCATCGAAATAGTCTTCTAAAATTTTGTGAATATAATCATGAAATATTAATTTCATTGCACATTGATAAGTTGCATTGGGATTCTTTAAACCGTAGGGAGTCACAACCCAACAAAATGTACCCCAAACAGTTGTAAAGGCGATTTTGTATTGATCTTGAGGATTTATAAGGATTTGATTATAACTAGAAAATCCATCCATGAATGACAAAAAAGCATGTACAACAGTTGAATCCATGATCATGTCTATATTACGAAGTGGAAAATCATCTCTTAAAGAGGCTTTATTCAAGTCTCAAAAATCTGTGCATATCCTAATACGATTATCAGGTTTTGCAACTGTGACTATGTTTGAGATCCAAGGGGAATAATCAATAGGTTTAATAAAGCCTACATCAAGAAGTTTCTCTAGTTCCTCTTTAACATGCAAGGCTACGTTAGGGTGCATTTTGTGGATCTTTTGACGGATGGGTTTAGCATTTGCAGGAAGGACAATGTTATGCATTACAATTTTCAGGTCAATTCCTGGCATATCAGAATATTTCCAAGCAAAAATTTGAGGAAAATCATGAAGTAAAGTGGTTGTATCTTCTTGTTCTTCATCATCAAGGAACTTCCCAATTTTAATAACTTTATCTTTATTATGAATTTCCATAAGCACATCAATTGTGTCTCCTAAAGGGAGTGCATTGGATTGAGGACTTTTAGATTCAGAGAAGTCTTCAGTGAGATCACTTGCTTCTTGCTCAGTAATGTACAAAGCACAGGAAATGTGTTTCATGTAAGTAAGTGAGGATAGGGTATCATAAACACCAAACATTTGTTTCAAAGCCTCATCACTATCAACATACGTCCATGAAGGTAGTAAGGTTATATCAAGCAAATCAAGATTTTTGATTTTGAGTTTGTGTTGCAGGTGACATATTATAATGTTAATGTTTAAAGATGGTCATTGAGTAGCATTGGCTAGTTTAGAAAAAAGAATATCCCAATCCAGTTTTTGTTTCTTGTGTATTAGGTTCAATAGGGACACAAATACCTTGTTCATGTTTTCCCCACCCTTTTCTAGTATAGCCTAATTGTTTGAAAAATTTATAACCTTTCCCATAAATTATTTCCATTTCGCGCAGGGTAGGAAGAGATTGATAATTTATCTCATCAAAATTATCTATTGTGTATGTTGCATTTTCATCCATATTGTAAGAGATATATGTTTGAGATGATTGTTCAGAATCTTGAGTGGACATAATTGTTGGTTGTTCATGTTTCTCATCTTTCTTTTGCATAAGTATGTATTTTCCCATAAACGAGGGTGTAAATTCTAAGGATCCCCAATCATCACCAAATAATTTAGAGATTGATTCTATATCATTATGTTCAATTTCAAGAGGGTCAATTTTAGAAGTTGGAATCAATGTTTTCAAAGGACTTGTAACCCATTTTTCAAGGTACAAGCAACTTTCAGACTCAGGGTCTATGTCAATCTGATATATACAATTTTTATAAACATACTTCATGATACGGTGAATTTTGGAAGGCACGACATTCATCTCATGAATCCATGGTTGGCCTAAAAGGAGATTATATGAAAGATCGTAAGGCATGACATGGATAGGAGTTTTCAAAGTAACAACCCCAACCGTAATAGGTAAAGTGATTATCCCAAGTGGTTGCTTTGTTGTATTATCAAATCCTCTAATAGAAATGGAATTAGGTATTATTTGCGATCTATCAACTTTTAATCAATCAAGGAGACTCACACTACACACATTAAGGGTAGAACCACTATCTATGAGAGTGTGTTTGATACCTATGTGATGGAATTGAGCAATGATCATAATTGTATCATGTTGTTTTCATGACTCCAAAGGAGGGAGCTCATGTTGATAAAAAAAAGTAATCTCGAAACTGTTTTTGGATGAGAGCTTCCACATCATTCAGAGTGGTTCCAAGAGGAATTATGAGTTCTTTTAAAGTGGTTTGAAAATGGTGTTATAAGTTGGTGAAGTTTGAAGTAAATCCCAAAGAGAAATTTTGGTAGGAGTATTCTTTAATTGTTCAATGAGATCATACTCCTTTGTAGGTGGGTTATAACGAGGAGCACTAGGTGGATTAGGGAAAGGTAATGATGGTGGAGTTGGTTGTGGCAGTTGTGGATTATTTTGTGTGTTATATGTATGAGCAACAGTATCATCACTAGATTGTTGTGATACATTAGTTTTAGGTGGGTATAAAGTGTGGCATGGTTGATTAGAGGGATGAAGCAGATGTGAGGGTGGGTAAAGGATAAGTTTAGGTTGAATTACATTAATGTCCTTAATTTTAAAGTTTTCACAACAAACCATAGCAGATGAGTTGGATGAGATGAAGTCTTGAAGAGACTCGTCTAGCAAATGCAATTCATCACTACTAAAAGGTGTGAGGGGTAAACGATCGTCAACTAGTTTAGGATGTTCAAGAAAATAATTAGAGGTATAAATGTTTGTTATCACAAGTTGGTTACCACAAACCTTAGTGGATGACTTATGCAACATGAAGTCTTGGAGGGCCTCATCTAACAAATCAAATTCATCACAATCAAAAGGTTGGCGGGGGGATTTATCATTAAGGGTGTTAGGTTTCTCATTGCAAGAATTAGAGGATGAAGTGAGTGAGAGGAAACCCTTAAGGGCTTCATCTAACTTATTGATATCATCCCTACAAAGTGGCTTGGATGGAGTGTTGTTTTGAATTTGAATCATGTGTTTAATTGGATCATTTGATGTTTTTGTTGATTGGGTTTGGATATTTGCTAGAGTTTCTTCAATGTAAGATGATCTAAAAGGACTATGAAATATGATTGAAAATGGAACTTGTAAAATTCTAAGACTATCCATAAATACCATGAAAAGAAATGAACTTTATGCTAAGAAAACATAAAGAACTGAACTGAAACAGAAATGTAATGACAGAAAAAAGAAAGATGCAATGCAGGAAATTAAAATTTGGAAATGCTAATGAAAAACTATAAAAGGATTGATTTTCCCTAGGTGGAGAATGAGTCCCAGGAGATAAATTTTTTAATGTTTTTCTAATTTTTTGTATTTTCTATTAAAATTTCAACTCTATACAATGCAAATATAGAATACAAATGTAGAGATGTAGAATAAAGCAATGATGTAAAGGAAAGAATGCTTTCACTAATGCAATGCTTTTAAGAATCCTAAAACAATGCAAGAGCATGGAATAATGAAGACCTAAGATGAAATTAGAAATGTAAATCAGAATAGTATGATGCTCAAAAGTTGGGTTCACCAAAATGAAACAGATTTTTGGGACCCTATGGACTATTCTTGCACTTCTAGGGTTTTTCACCTAAAAGGAGAGAGATATGGCCAAAAATGCTTATGTATCACTCAAATAAGGATGTATGCAATGTTACCTAGGCTAGATGAAGTAAACTAAATGATTGAAAATGAATGCAAAACTAAGATTTATGCTTTGTTTGAAAACACAGTGTTGTTTGCAAAAAGGTTAAAATAATGAATAAAAATGCAATCTTTAACCAAATAGAAAGTTGTTTCTCAAAATATGTGCACCTGGAAAGTTGTAGAAGAGTGGAGAACAATTTGAAAAGCTAATGAAATCTAAACTTGGGCTGACTGGGACTCATTCGCCACCTTGGGCGAATCAATCCCAGATTAGGACTTTTTTGCACGAAACCCATTTTTTGACACTCGGGGATTTGAAACTACATCTGACTCAAATCTACATATTAAGGTGGAATCATTCACCATGCATGGTGAATCAGTCCTCTTTCTTATTTCTATAATCTCAAAACTTATATCTGTTCCTTAACACCTGCACAACAAATTCTGATGAAAACTTGATTCTGAGTCTTAGAAAATTCCTGCAAAACAGGTTAAAAGAGTTGATTTAATGTGGGGTTTTCCTTAGTCAAACCCCTAGATAGGTACAATTAAACCTTGGATAGAGAAAAATCCACATAAACCCTAGCCTTAGATGTGTTAAAGACTAGGAAAAATTGAAATGTAAGAAGGGCCCTATTCTATTGCTCTAGAACAAGACATGCGAGAGTGATTGAAATGATGCAAGATATCAACCCTAGAAACCTTAAAACACATGAAACATAGGAATAAAATGGCATGTAAATGCTAAGAAAATAGAATGCAAACCTTAATCAGAAGATAGAGTGAAAATGGAAGATGGAATCAATGGGAAACCAAGTCGTTAGGCATGATTTGGTGGCTAGTTGCACCTCTTCACCCTAGATTTCTTCATGATTTACCATAGGCATCCATCATCAACCCTTTTCAATGTTGGATCTTGACAAGAAAATTGAGCTTCAAGACCTAGAAAACCCTAGTTTTTTGTCCTAAAACTTCAACTTTTGCTAATGAAACTTGTTATAGAAGACTTTACCCTAAAAATTTCTCTTGAGAGATGATGAAAAGATGATAGATATTTTTTAAAATGACTTGAAATGTGTATTTATAAGCAACATCTTATTTTCTTGTTAATTAGACCTAAAAGGTTGACATTCATGAGAAATAAAAGTTAAATTGATTAAATTCCCGCTTATTTTGAATTTTCCCTCAAAGGGGACTCATTCATCAGCCTTGGCGAATAGGTCCCTCCAAAGCGGCCTCATTCATCAAAGGTGGTGAATAGGCCCCACTACTGCTATTTGAAGGTGGGTTGTTAGGGTATGATGTCATTAAATGTTGTTTGTAAGGTTTTATGTGATTTCTCATGTGAAATAGGCCTCTAGATCAAAATTAGTAGGTCTAAGGGGCCTATAAATGCTATTTTGAAGGAGAAATGATGTGAAGGGACTCAAAAGTGGGTTCAATTATGTATGAAATTGTCTCTTTTCTCAAGAGGGTCCAATTTTCTATGACACAATATCGAGTATGAAATGCGGTCTTATGTATATCTGCCTCGATGATGTGCAACTGATGATAACCTAATTTAAGATCAATCTTTGAGAATACCCTAGCACCCTTAATTTGATCAAAAAAATCATCTATCCTCGGTAATAGATATTTGTTCCTTATTGTCACCTTGTTCGACTGTCGTTAATTTGTGCACAATCGAAGGGACCCATCCTTCTTAAAAAAAAATCACCAGCACTACCCAAGGAGTGACACTAGGATGAATAAAACCCTTCTCTAATAACTCCTCAAGCTGTAATCAAAGCTCCTTAAGCTTCTAAGTGGTCATCTGGTAAGGAGCTTGAGAAATGGGTTCATCTCTAGTTACAAGATCAATCTTAAATTCGATGTCACGCTTAGGTGGCATCCCTGGAATCTTGCTAGGAAACACATTGACATACTGACTAAGAATGGGATGAATATCAAGCGACACCTCCTCCTGACTCTCTCATAGCTCTAAATCATTGATTGTCACTAAAAATAACTAATATCCTTTCCGCACAGGATCCTCAACTGAATGGCTGAGATCATCCTCAAAGACATAGGTCTCTAAATCCCAATTACCTCAACCTCATTTCCAAAATCATCAACACACTTCACTGACTTGCGATGACAATCTATGACTGCTCTATGAGCTTCTAACCAATCCATGCTTAATACAACATTGTAAGAACCAAGAGTGATGATACGAAGATCAACCATGGTGTCAAGAGATCCAATACTCAAACTACAACCACAGACAAGAGACTCAACTATGACCTTAGCACCAGAAGTGAACTCAACCTACCACCTATCGTCCTACTTCATTGCCAACAGTCCACATCATGCTACTATAGAAGGAGAAATAAAGGAGTCTGAAGCACATGAATCAAAGAGTATAGAAACTCTACTACACTGTAACACACCTGATGTCTCAACCACTGTCCCCTGGTGCTCACCTTGGCGGTTGTCAACCGCAGTAAAAACCCTGTGTGATCTATCAACATCCCCAACTGTCAGCTTTGAACTGTTGGTCTCTAAGAAATGTTGGAGTTAAAATGACACTAAGAGGGGGGGTGAATCAGTGTTATAACAGATTTGACCAATTTTCAAAAATTCAAAAACATAGCTCAAATTTGATCTCAATATTACTCTGATTAAAGCATTCATCAGTTGAATGTAATCATTCATAAACAGAATTGAGAAAAGTAATAATCAGTGAACAGAAACAACAACACTGTAAAGCAGAGAGCAAACAAAAGAACAAAGAGACAAAAGCTTTTACTGAGTGGAAAACCCTCCTGGGGTATAAAAACCACTCCTAAACTGCCTTACTGGCTTAATCTTCAAAACCACTATTAACAATGCCTTATAGGCTAATTTTTTGAGCACCAACTCAAGGAGCACCAACCCCTCATTTAGAGACACCAATCTCAAGGAGTACCAACCCCTTACTTAGATTTCTGAATTATAATAATAATATCAGAGGATCACTCTGTTTTCAAGTAAGCTCAAGAAACTCAACACTCTTATCTACCTCATACTCTAAGAATCCAACTCTGTATTATAGAGTTTTCCAATACATCTCTTGATATGGCCAAAATAACTATCTCTCAGAATTACTGGCTAGCAGCACTCACAGTGTTTATAACACTGGTTTTTATACAATACTTCAGTATGTCTGTCATGGATACGACCAAAATAACTATCTCTCAAAATAACTGGCTAGCAGCACTCACAGTGTTTATAACACTGGTTTTTATACAATACTTCAGTATGTCTGTCATGAAGAAGATCTTCAAAGAATGCGAGGTCAAAAGGAAACTGAAACCTCATTCTATTTTCAGGAAGATGCCAAATAATAAATGTTTGTAGGAGTAGCGCCTATCCAATAGGCTATCAATAAACTAATAATCATGAATCAAAGTGAAATTAATTTTCCAATACAAGAGCCGTTTCACCTAGCTAAGAGCCGTCCTAAACACTTTAATTTCTATGCTAAATCTGGAGATTTCAAATTGTAATTGATAGATTTTCATCAAAACCACGACTGCTCACAAACAGAAAATCATAACCTCTAAAATCTCAGAGAATATTTTGCCATGTAACCATTCCGAGATTCACCAACTAATGATGTCGGCCTGTAACTATATTTAGAAATTCCCATGTCGGCCACAGTGATTAAGTCTTCATTAATCATTCGTTGAGACAACCCTGAAAGTATGCCGAAGGAAATTATAACATTGATCACTCCTTTGGTCCCTGTGCATCGCCATGACCTTCTCCCGTCGAGGAGAAACCATATCGAAGATCTTTTATGTTTCCCCGAGATCACATTTCTGTTATATCTGTTTCAGTCACTGAGACACAAGAGTCTTTCTCACCGAGACGTGCCCAATATTCGCCATTGCTAAGACAATATATAGTCAGGGAGACACTATATAGATTGCTCTATGTTTCACTGATACTCCCATCCTTCTCGTGTATCGTTGTAACTTGAAACAATCGGGGAGACATCTTGTAGATTGTTTTATGTCATACCGAAACACCCCAAAATCACACTTGTTTGCCGAGACATCCAAATCATCCTGCCAAAGGCAATTAAATCACCAGTCATTCCCCTTAGTTATCGCTTTCGCCAAGACCCATCAGAGTCGGGAAGACCTCTCACAAACTACATTGAGTTTCACCGAAAGACTTTATCCCTTGTAAGTCGCTGTAACATAATGGTTCTCTCACCGATGCATCCTTCTATTTTATGAGTGTCACTATAGCATACCATCATCGGGGAGACCTCTCGTAGAATGCTTGAGTCATACCGAAAGTCACCAACCATCTTCAGTGTCACTGAGACAAGACAAACTCACTGTGACCCAATACCAATGACTCTAACTCTTACTGATATAACCTTTGCGCACAAGTTGGTAAGACACTACAAAGTCATTATAGCATTTCACCAAAGCAGTAACCTTATGCCGATAAGACATTCAGTGCATTGGTCGGTGAGACAAACAATCTTCGGTGAGACAATATACCGAATACAACACTCCTGCTGAAAGACTTCCACATGCATTAGTCGGGGAGACATCACCCTTTTCGCTATGACCCTTCACCGAAGCCTTAAAATCTTGCTGATATGTTCCCATTCAACCTCCGATCGATGAGACAAAGCAATTTCGTTGTGACCACATACTGATGGTATAACTTATGCCGATATAAACCTTTTCTATCACCGAAACAAAAGAGAATGTCATGCCGATAGATGCCTGGAGATGGATCCCGATCGCTGTGACATCAAATAAGTCTTGCCGATATGATCTTTCAATGGAAGTCGGTGTGACATACCAATTTTTCTAAGACATCTTATCGATGTCGCAACTCTTGCCGATATGAACTTTCTTGTGCCGGTCGCCAAGACACAAAGCACTCGATGAAACAACATGCCGATAGGGATTACTTACACTGATGCACCACCTCATGTATTAGTCGGTGAGACCCGACTCATTTGGTAAGACCTCTCAGCGGTGAACAAACCTCATGCCGATAGACTTTTCTTTTGTCGCCAAGACCACGATCAATGTCATGCAAAAAGTTGCCTGTATGTAAAATCAAATCGTTATGACATCAAAAATGTCTTGCCGAAAGGCAACACAGACATTTCAAAATGGATCGGGGAGACCCTTCCATTCTCACGCCGATAAGTGTAAGCCCGAATGAGAAACAACCAAAAACATTAGACAAATGAGATGTCAGAACTAAGGTAACTGTAATGCCTTTAAAAATGTGAGTTCAAGGAATGTAATCAAATGGCTTGTAATCATGTGAAATACACTTGTGGTATGCAAGGAGAACCATCCTAAAAAAGAAACCATCTATCAACATCTGTCAGTCAAAGAAATAACATTCATAACATGAACTAGAGATCTCATCACCATGAATCTGAATCATAACAAATAACTGTCTGTAATAGCCAAGAGACATTAAAGAAGTGCCATAATAAAGCATAAAGATCCAAACTGAGACTGATCACCAAAGAGAACCAATTGAAAGAGATTTTTTCATCAAGGACAAACCATAAACACAACTGAGATCCAACAAGAAAATCTAGTAGTGCCCTTCTGAGGACACTAGCGAGCAATATGACCCTACTGTCCACATGAGAAGCACCTTGTACCTCTACCAAATCCTTTACTACTTGGAGGTGCACTAGGATACTAAACACTACCCATGTCAACTATAGACTGTGAACTCTGGGCTAGCTGATAAGAGAGACAATGCTTAATTCAACTCTAGTTCCTATCTCTCCTAGGTTGAGATCTATCATCCTAACGAGATTGCTAGTTCTTATGCTTAGACTGTGAGGGTTGCTGCTACTATTGTTAGCCACCCTTAGAGGGTGCATGTTGACTCCTAGATAGACCTGCTAATTGTGCCTAACCACCATGAGAACTGTACCCTACCAGAGGTGCACTACCAATCTAAATCCCTGTCTGTCCACCTAAAGCCATATCAAGATTCTCCTCAACAATCTGAGCCTTTTCCACAATAACCTGCATGGTTTTTGGCTTGAACACCCAAACTCCACCACTGATGTGGGAATTTAATCCCCTGATGAAATGTTGTACTAACATGACCTCATCATCTCCAATTCTAGGGTACTACTTCAGTTCATAGAATTTCCGCTCATACTATTCCACTGACATTGCGAACTATCTCAACTCATGAAACTCATTTCCTCAACACTGTCACCAATGGTCAAACAAGAATTGGGCTCTAAATTTCTCAAGGAACATCTCCCATGACACTGGTCAATATACAGATGGAGCTTCTGCTCCTCAAGACACCACCATGTGGAAGAAAATACTTAGAGATGCATAACGGTGAACCTGACCTTGGTATTACAACCATATGGGTATATAGAAAAACATCGGTTTAGATCGATAAGCCAGGTATTTACCTCTAATGTACTACATGCCCCATCAAATGTCAGAGGATGTGCTCAAAGTAGGTCCCTCATGTGACCCGCTAAAATGGCATCCTGCTCAACAAATAACTCCCTCCTCCTAGGATCTCTCTCTCTCTCTCTCGAATCACTAACTATTCACCTTCCTGCCTTGGACCAAGCTGGGCAAGAACCTCCTCAAATAATTGGTGCGACTGTGTGCCCTCAATCCCTGGTTGACCAAAATTCTGTCCTACACCTCCTTGATTGTTCTGTGAACTCTGATACTCACGATTTGACTCATGAGAAATATGTGGAGGTAAATCTTGGTGATTGGCCCCACAGACACCACCATGACCTCTTCCTCACCCTTGACCTCTACCCCGTCTCCAAGGAATGATCCTACACAGACAAGTTCATGGTAATAGACGAGTTCAACAAGGAAATACTAAACTTCAAACTATACATCTATGACTACTTAATGGGCTTATTAATATACCCAGAGCACCCAGTGTTTAATCCTAGGCTCTGATACCATGTGTAATGCCCCGCTGAGTACCCTAGAGGACAAGACCTAAACAATGAAAAATAGACAATTTTTTTTTTCTAAGTGCAATGTTGTGCAAATGAAATTAATCATAACCTTAATTATTAGCCTACGTCCTCTAGGGTGCACGACCGCATTACTTAAGTTCCATTATCCAAATAAACAAAACCAAATAACTTATTAAAAGCCAAACACTAATCATCATTAAGCATAAATTTACTCATAAAAAATGATCAATGAACCATGAGAAACATCCATTCTATATACATAAAAGAATAATACAATAATACTTCCTCAATACAAGTGAGGAGTGCTCAACATAAGATACATGATACATGATAAGATATAATGCATTTACAAGTGCAATGATCAAAATCCCAAGAGAAGACATCAAGTAGAAATCAATGGATCAAGAGGAATCACCATAACACATTCAAGATGGGAACCCAATGGAGGACATAACACGTTCCACCCAACCACATGAACCCAAAGGTTCACCCTCTGTGCTAGGAGGTGACAAAGGGCCCCTCCATAACAAAATAACAAGGACTAGACATCATAGGGCTGATATATTTCGCAAACATAGGACATACAAGAACATCAACAACAACATCAACAAGCAACAAGGACTAAAATTTTAGAGGCATAAAAATACTCAAGGAAAATCAACCAGCAAGGAAACTCATGGTTGTCGTAGGGGAAGTTTCATCACATAATTGGACATAGGTTATCCAGATAGTTATTCCTAGGCCCCGACCCCCATCCTAGGTTATCCTGGTAGCCTCTACTGAACTCCAACCCCTCATTCCAACTTATGCGGAATCGACCAACCTCTCATGGAGATGAAGTAGTTGATTATGCCATTCTAGGCCTTCCCATCTCACCTCAAGCCTATATGAGCACTTGATGCTGAGCGAGGTATTACTTATCTTGCTTAATGTTTGAGCTACCCATTCCCCCCAGTTTATTTTAATGTTATCACTTGTTAACAATCTTCCACATGGGTTATCTACACGTCCCTTTGTACGCTACCCCCATTGGAAGCCACCCCCTATTGACCACTGAAAACCACAGAAACTAAAAACAAGGGCACTTGCTCGACACAATACATAAATGAATCACATTGTGAGGCATTACCCATCCCACTCTCATAGTCCATAAAAACAATCACAAAGACAAATATAATGAGCAAAGTGAGCAACCATCATAAACATAACCAAGATAAAACATTTTCCACATCAAATTAAATAATTAAATTCATCACGATAACATAAAATCCTTTCCCTTGGAAGACTCAAGATCCCATTCTCAAGATAACATAAAATGAACAAACTCCATAGTACACTTCCACAACTAACCCATACACACGACACATCCTAATAATTCAAACACTATTAACATACTAGATTCTGAAATGGGTTACAATAAGCTCATTTAATGATATACAATTAAACTTCTAAACTAAATTTATTCATCAAATATTAATTTATAATTAAATGCTAATTCACACTAAGCTAAATATAAATAACCCAATCCCATTTTTTAATAGAATTTATTTCCTATTTCACTAAAGTTTCAACTTTATGTGGAAAACTAATCTTAATGCCTATTTATCTATCCATTCATATATATACATGTATATATAGATAATCATGTATATGTTCATGAGAATAAGACTATAAGTTTGAAGAATAGAGAATTCATAAAACACATACGAAATATATAATTTACATATATGCATATCTATACACACACACACACACATATATATATATATATTCACATATATATACATATATGTGTATATGTTTATATATATATGTATATATGTTTATATATATATATATGATTTTGTTCTAGTATAAAATAAATTGATATATCTATTAATCAAAACTCACAAAATTCATGTAAAAGGATTAAATCAGATATTAAGTTACTTAAGGAAGGATGATATCAATCTTACACACTCCACTTAAGAAATCTCTATAAGTCCATCTCAGTCGTGGTACGCATGCACAAACTACTTAACATGCAGATAAACACAGGTCAAAACTTATACATTAATCTCTGATTGACTTCACAGGAAGTTCCCTCTTTTAACTTATTACAGTTAGCTCTAGATTAAAGAGATAAGAACACATAAATACCGCCCCATGCCAAGGACATAGAGAAATAGAAAGAGAAACTCTGATTTTGGATTTAATTCAGTAAACTATAGAAGAGGATGATATTACCAGAACTATATCCGTTACATGGGAAATAATATAATTTTCATACATAATCCCAGAACTACAACCTCCAAAGAAAGGTGAAGGTGTATGTAACAATTGAACATTTTCAATACAATAAGTGTCTATGATAATCTAACTCTTAGATATTGAACAACGCAACCTAGTTTCTTAGCAGCGCAAACTTAATAGTTTGAAAATTTATATGGAGTTCTAAACTCTAGCAATAAGGTAGTGTGGTCTGAATCGACTAGATAGGATAGTCACCCACATGAAGATAATAGCCCTGTATGAAGTGATTTATGTATTCAATTCAACAAGGCGATAGTTTAATTCTCATCATTTTATAATAAAAGAACTCTATGTTAGCAGCATATACCGATACCATAGAGTTACATAGATGATGGCTAGGCTAAATAAAAATCCATATATATAATACTGTACACTAAGGTGACGGTATAAAAGAAATATAGATAGCAGTTTTCAATAAAGGTTGAACAGGGGCAACGCCACATCAATCTTTTAAGCCGAACAATAGAATATATGAAATATGAGCACACAATCCGAATTCATGAGTTTGAGGGCTAGAAAGTCCACTTGAATACAGGGATTGGAAACACCAAAAAAATAAAGCTATATTTATGGATTTTAAAGTCATATAGCATAAGCTAGAAGAAACAGAGGTGGAACCCTCTTTGAATGATTCATTCTATCTTAAGATAGACAAAAACCATAATCAAACATATCATATAGAAAATGCAAATTTGGGATTAGAGCAGATGTCATTGATTGGTAGAAAATCAACTTCAAGCACAAAAGATATATTATCAAGTGATTTAAGTTTAAACTAAATCCAACATCGAATAAAATAACTATATTGATTTCTAACCATGCATACAAATTCAGATCTCCAAGTAAGAAATTATAAACACATTGACACTACTGCTTTATTTCGACAATTTCTCTTTTAAAGTTTTGTTTAAATCCAAAATCAAATAAACCAAGAATAAAATATTACAATATTTCCATTCTAACATCCATTTTCTGAATTGAATGAAATAGAAGGAATAATGGAGGAACCTAGAATGTTCAGAGAATCTAAGTTGAGATAGTTGTTGAATTCAATTCTCTAGGCTGTAGCTCTAGCTACTTCAATTCCCACAGCTTCTGTAACCTAATGCCTTCTAGAACAACTTTAAAGTTTTCCCCAAATGCAAGAAAATTCTAGTAAAGCAAAGAAAACTTCTAGAAAAACCCCCAAGAAACATTCATCACAAAATCTCCAAAACAACAATTAGTTTTCCTCCATGAGAAATAAAAGGCCAATTGCCCCTATGGAGTTAAGTCCACTCCCTCTTATTTAATTCCGTAACTGCATTATTCCTTCACTAATTTCAATTTCTTCCTTTCCAATTTTCATTTAATTTTTCCCTTTCAATTTAACTTGCACACATAATATACCATTTATTTATTAACTTATTATTTTAAATTACATATAAAGGTTGTTTATGCAAACATATTATATATATATATATATATATATTTATATACATCATTTAAGTATTCTTATTTGAACATTAAATCTAAATTTATTTAAAATTAAATTCTATTTTTGTTTTCAATTTAATTCTTCTAATTTTAATATGGTTTTATTTTTATTATCCAAAACCCATAATTTAACAATTTGGGTTTTAATTTTGACAATTTAAGTTAAGGATTAATCAAATAAAGCATAAGTCATAAGTGCGACTCAAGATGGAACAATCAACGATACCAACCAAAAGTAAAATGAGGTAAGACGACTACATGAAGATGAAACAATACCAACAAACCTTACAAATAGAATAGAACAACAGGGATGCATCCTTGACAAGGACGATGGCTCGAAGTGGGGGACCCAATGTAACCTCTGAAAAAAAAAATCCATTGGGCTTTGGCATGCTCAGACCTAATAATCGGGTGGAGTTGATGCCTTGTACTTGTAGCCTACAACAAAATGAAGAGTCAAGAATGTGCATAAAGAAATAACCAATCACACTGTGATGGGGAAATCACAGAGTTGTAGGGTGCTCGCAAGTGAGTGATGCGACGCTATTCCCCATCACCAACACATATAACAACTGATATCAAAACATGATACACATACATCTAACATTACATAACATCATCATATCCATGATAATTAAATAAGCAATTAACTAATCTACAAATCATAGCATAAGTAAGAAACATCAGATATCACAATGCCATTAATATCATTAAACTAAAGATCATAATGTTATCAATCAGTCACAATATCTACTCATCAAAATATCACCATGTCTGAATAATATCCAATAGAGTCATAATTTCTATCAAGTAGTAACATAAGGTCAAGAAAAACAACATCATAAAGACTAGATTCAAATCTAAGAAGCTTTCCAACACAAGCAAACTAAGGGGGCATCACAAATTAGACTAATCTAATTATTTGATTTAAATAACCTTTATACTAACATTTGGATGGTCCTTGCAACACCTGTGCCTACACATTCCTTTTTACTCTATGATGGTACTCCAATAGTACAATGACATCAAGAACACATGTTACTTCACCATGTTGAACATTGTGGATGACACTTGTTGGTAATGTTAAAAAAAAAAATTGTTTTTTTTTTTTACCTAAGTGTAAATTTTTTGGCATTACAATACTATTCCTATCTTAGACCAACATAAAAAGATCATTAAAATATGAGATATAATTTTCAAGAAGTTATTCCTCATATTTTGTATCCATGGTAGATTAACCCTAGTCTCAATTAATTAGGTCCACATAGGTTGATAATACAATAAGAAATTGTATCTAGGCCATTCAAGTTTATAAAATTTTCTCTCAAAATTAATAACCCTATTGAAAAAAGAACCAATGAGGGTAATAAGCTTAGAATAAATTGGATATGTTTGTATATATGTCTATATATATGTGTGTATATGTATATATAAATATAAATATAAATATATATATACCAAGCCATTAAATTCAAGATATTTTTTTTAGTAATGTCTATACTTTCAAATGGAGAATAGTCAAAAATTGATGCTACACGAGTGACATCCCATTGGAGAAAGCATAAAGAAAAAGAAAGATACAAGAGAAGACAAAAGAAAAAACACACACATCGATAATTTGGCTATGCATGGGATCCTATCTTGCTTTTTGGGGCCATCTTTTGATGAGATAATCATTTTGTGTTCTAATTTTAGCATGTACCAATAAACTTTGTAGGTTTTTTTTAGCAAAAAATTAGTCTAAGTTTTAGGCCTAGATAATGATGTCTTTAGCCTTTTATGCAACTTAATCTAAATAATTTTATATCACCTTTTTCATTCACATGTGATTCCCTACTCAATACCATCTTTGAATTCTATTTTACCATTTGCTAGTCAAAGTACAATCCCCTAGGTCAAAAATATTATTGAAAACTAACCAAATTATTATTTCTACATGCATATCATATAAAAACATGCAATAAATCATACTATAGTAGAATGACACTCATAAAATTAACTAAGGAATGCAAGTTTATTGTAGTTTCATCCATATATGGAGATCCATAAAAGGATAAGAAATAGCCATAGTCTTGATCTCTTCATTGTAATATTTTTATTGGCTACTTGTTTGCATAGTTTCATCATCATTTTCTTGGTTTCCCTTCTTTTGATTCTTTCCTCTTGTTTCTTGTTCTTTGATACAACAAAAACTGCTCTTTATTTTTCTCTATTTTACTTTTGTAGGTTAGAATTTGGTCTTTAATTTTATCTTCTTACTCTTTTATCTTATATGGCATAGATGATAAATGATATAACCTAATTTAAACATATCAATGGTATATACACTTGTCCTTATTTGAAAAAGGGACAGACTTTCTGCTTAAAAGGGGTGACCCTACCATATTTCATAGAAACATAATTAATTAAGTTTCAATCATTTTTCTATCAATTTTCTCATGATTGAGAGTTCTTTCTAGTTATTACTAAGCCACCCATTCCATTATTTCTTTAGTCATATATACATTAGATCTCTAGTATTCTCCCAATTACTTCCATGTGATTGATAAATGTTAATTATATTAATAATCTTATTTACTTTGACATCTAGGTGGTTAATTTATTTTGTAATTTACCAAAATTATTTTTAATACCTTTGCAATCCTTATTCTCTTTATTCTAGCTCAAGGATAGTGATTCAACTATAGAAAATAATTTATTTATTTTTTAATTGTAACCTCTTGTGATGTGGGAAAAGGAGATTGAAGTTCTTAACTAGACATTCTCCTATATCACAATGGAAAGAGGTTGACATTGATCCAAAACTCTCACTTGACTACTAACCTCAATATAATATCTAGATGTTGCACAGACCCAAGAGTTACTCTACACAACACAAGGAGACCAAGGGTGCACACCTTGCAACAATCCCCCTGAGTGCAAGCGAGGGGTTCAAACCATGACCTAGGCTCTGATACCAATTGTTGCACAAACAGTTGTCATGACACCAAAAGATCAACTTGTTAATGCCTGATACAACTGCCAGAGTTAATGAATCCATGGGAGGCAGTTAAGCAAAGTCAAGAACCCAAGCGTTGCACTGCACAACACAAGGAGACCAAGGGAACACACCTTGCAACACTAGAATGGTGGATTAGGGTTTAAATCATTTGGATGTGGGAGGATGATTTGATAATGATTAATTATCAATTAGCTGACTTAATTTGACAATGTGAAGATGCACCCAAGTTAATTATGAAAATGTACTAAACTATTATAATTTTAGAAAAAACATAAAACTAAACACAAAAATAGAGCTCAAAATAGTAAAGAGTGGACACAGATGTACATGTGTAAGACCCCGCTTTGCATGTGAATAATACAATCTTAATTTTGTTATATACTTATAGATGCTTAGATATATTTCAGGCAATGCATAGTGTGATTTCATGAAAATGTGCTTGTATTTCAGTTTGAAATGTTTTATTATCTTTGCCATGGAAGTATTAGGCACTTGTAACCTATGAATGTGAATTGGAATTTTAATGAAATGATTGCACAATTAAATCTTATTTTAGTTACCAAATTAATGTGATATATGATTGTTGCTTATGATTTCATTGGTAATGTGTAGGAAAGAAAAGGGGTGCTAATACGAGAACACAGAACCAATGAGAACAAATTGAAAGACACCCTTTTGTGCTTATGTACTTGATTTCCTTATTTTGGAGCCGAGAGAAAATAGTTACTATGTTTATTCTTTTGGGTTGAAAGGTTATTTAATTGTGTCATGTGAGATGTAAGTTGGGGTTAAGGTTTAGGAACCCTTATCCAAGTGTGAAACTCGGATAGAACCTTCAGTGGGACTTTAAAGAGGGTTGTTGGTCAATTTCTTTAGTTGGGATACAAAAATAAACCCCCTAGGGTCTATACCATAGTTGTAGGGGTCAAGTGGGCATGCAATATGGTCCCAAGGACATGATTTGACTCTTCAAAAGTCCTCATAATGAAGAGTGGCGAATTTTGAGGAGTGGATGGGTGGTGAAAAGATTGAGGTATTGTCCAAGTGCATGTATCTTCTTTAATAAGGAAATGACCCTCATTTATGGAAAAGGAGGACACTCCACACATCCCCATCCAAGATTTGCAAGTTGAAACTCTATATATTTTGAAGAAGAAGAATGAGGGGGTGTTACCCACTTCTCCTCTTGGAGAACTTAAGTGGAGATTGTAGAAAGAATGAGAGGAGAAGAGGAGTCCACCTATTTTGGGGAGATAGTGAAGATGGCTTGGCTTGGAGAGGAAAGATGGATAAAAGAGTTCAATCCTCACACCCACAAAAAAAAGAAGAGATAAGTTCTTTCTATTTTCATTTACTTGTTTATTGTAAGAAGGTGACAATGTGTATGGATCATGGTTGGAAATAGAAAGTAGAAAACCTAGGTGCACCAAATTTGTGCTATGTTAGTTTATCCCTTTGTAAAAATGAGAAAAGACTCCATTTATCATCATGGAGATAAAATAATACCTTGCTCGGGGGTATGGCTAGAGCCCACGAAGCTCCATGACGCCATTATGGTAGGGTGGAGAGCAAGCCTTAACCAGTTGTGTGTCTTTCATTGTATTTCTTTAAACTCTTTTGTAAAATGAAAAAACTAGCATTTGTTTGTAACATGAAAGAGAATGGAAAAGACCAAGTTGCATCAAAGGTTGTGATTCTTTAAAAGGCTTATATTTATGTTATTAAAGATGGAATAGAGCAAGACCTTGTTCATGGCGGGGTGCAAGTTATTTGTCTTCTTAAATATTGAGGAAAGAATGTAGCTTTTAAGTAGACGAGTTTCATATCGATCAATATAGGAATGGGGTAATAAATCCTTGTATTTTTTTTTTGGTACAATACTATTATAATATTGATAGTTAGCATTTTGTTTTGGAAAGAAAATACAAAAAAAGAGCAAGTCGAAAATTGTTGGCATACTCTATGAGCTAGTAGTAAAGAAAAAGTGTGGTATAAAAGGAGATATATTCATTTGTCATTTAAAGAAAATATTATGCAAATTGAATTTGTACCAACTTTCTGTTGATTAGTACAACAATGTGTTCATTGAGATGCAAGAAGGAAAATGAAAGTATTGAGAACTAAGCAAGAATAAAGAATCAGATTGTATTGAGTTAATCGTTTGTGATGAAAAAAAAAAAAAACGTATATGCAAGGAAACCCTTATTCAAACATTATTTTTGCCACCTCTGTTCCATTTTATTTGTAAATATTTAGATACTAACGGTTTGTAACCAAGGAAGTGTTCGAGAGACTGTATTTCTGCTCCCTGTTGCCCTGTTCATACTACAAGTAGGTTTATAATGATTAAAAATAGAAATGGACATAAAATGTCTTATACTACATTACGTCCCTATATGATTCCATCACTTTTACCTATGAAAGAAAAGGCAAAACAAAGAGAAATACTGAATCTGCACTTTGACTGAATTTTCATAGCCCTTGTAGCCAATTTCTCTTAGGTCTAAATGTTTGAGTAATAGTGTGATAGCCATGCAAATAAAAACAAGCTCCCGTGTTTGTAAGAATCAATAAAGAGAGTATAAATTAAAATAATAATAATAATAGAAGCTTTAAGCATGCATCCCATAATCTCGCCCTTTCTTCTCGTGTAACTTGACCCCTGCAAGAGAGCAAGGAAGGCGAGAAAAAAAAGATTTTTGTACAAGAGAAACCAGAAATAATATGCTTCAACCCCACTCCTCTGTGCATGATGTGTTTCAGATCACCATCTGGTGCAGCATGATAAATACCTATTTTCTCAAAGTATTGTATTTAGTGGTCCCCAGGGATCAATGTGCAGCATACAGGCTTGAAGACTAGCTTGCGTAAATCTGAACCTTTTTAACAAACAAAAACAAAGTACCCAACAGGAGAATATAAACTAGACATTTACTTATAGGTTTCAAAATGAAACTTATGCAGATCTACATTGTGCAAATGAACTGTAAATTAAAAGATAGATCAATAAACAGAGCTCCACTGTGCATATAAGTAAATAAATACATGAAGAAATACAGATTTTAAGCTAATTACTTTTCAAGGTAGGAACGAAGAGGTGGTATAAGGAGTTGGCAATTGATTAGTGAAAGTCTCCAATCATAAATTTTGGACGGTGGGTAGGTACTAGCTATCCTCAGAAGGAAGTTGAGGAACAATGTGTATGAGCCGTAGAAAATACGTTTTCTTCAAAATTTATCATATCAGCAATAAATAGACCATGCCCTGGGTAGTTACTTAACAACATGCTTGGCATAATCTTAGGGCGGTGATCCTTTCATAATGATGGCAGTATTGAGATAAATGTCAGTGTCGAACATAGCTGTAGTAGTGGGTAGGGTGCTATGATAAATAGGTGGCTGGAGGGTGACATCATTAAATTCAGAGTCTTCTAGTCCACTTGTGAACGGCTGACTAATTTTGCAACCAATGTTCTAACTCAACGCGTAGCCTCAAAGTTAATTGATAGCCATCTCCACTGGGCACCAATAATATAATTTCAGTGAGTGCCTTATGCAGTCATTTCAAAGATATAATGGTACTTTACGTTTCCCCAGTGTCAATATCATGTCAATGAGGGATAGTTACGCAATTATGGGACCCTATACTTCCTGCATTCTGTACCTTTGATAGATCTTACAACTAAGATGGGCATGATTTTATGCACCACTTTCAACTGCCCAGCTAGACATCAGTTGGTTTCATGAAACATAATAATAAATCATGTTGATCTAAATGCAAGCCCAGCCTAAGTTTTGATATCGATCCAATAGCTGGAGGATAGGTCACAATTTATTAGTAGCTCATCTGTAAACTGTATGTTAGCAGATAACTTGCAGCATGACAGTGTAGTTGGAAGTGGCAATAGATTGAGGCTATGTTATGTCCATATCAATGCAAGAAGAGTAAACGAATCTCAGTCGTTCATCATTCTTCATCGTTTTCTTCCTTGGCTATCCTTCACCATTTTCTCTCATGCTTTCCCCATCGCTATTGGTTCCCACTCCTCCAAAATTCCGTTTCGCTAGTATTACCTGGCGCTTCTCCGATTTGGTAAACTGTAGCAAAAAAAGAGAGGTTTCAACCAGAGTTTTCGAGTATATCCTTCAAAATGAAAATTATGGCCAAGATCCTAAAAATGAGCTCATTTAGATATTAACATTATGGTATCTTGTACCCTTAGATAATAGCAAATGTCTCATAATCCCACTGTATGAAATCAGCGTAGGCGTCTACTGGATGATTACTCCACCAAGAGAAAATTCAGCATATATTGTGACAGTTATTTGGTGTGTAAAATTAGCTACTTCAATAACTGCTGAAGGTGCAGTAATACCACGGAAAGAAAAATAATTGCTGCATGTGCAGTAACACCATGGAAAGAAATGATTTTTTTTTACATTAATAATAACACCAAAAAAAAAAAATATATTATTAGCAATTTATTTATTGCTATCAGCATTGCTAAGTAGTTGTGGGTTAATCTCTTTTTCCGTTAGTTGTAGGTAACTAAACTCGCACCACTATTTTAGCTTATAAGAAATTAAAAAGATATTAAAGACACATTTCTTTTAACTTCCTAATATCCTTAATGGTGAGTAGGATTGAGGGCACGTTAAAAATTAGTAAGAGATGAAAATAATTTATTGGGATGCCAAGCTATTACCTTTATCACAATCCAATTTCTTAATGTAGGTAAATGGTTAATATTTTACTTTCTAAATATTCTTAAATTATATTAATTTAAAAGAAGAATCAACAGTAAATAAAATGGAGATTTAGTAATTGACGTGACGAGTAAATTGATTAAAGATTTAGTAACTAACTTGTGAGTAAATAGAATGAGAATTTATAACTAACTTGTGAGTAAATAGAATGGAGATTATGTAAAAGAATTCAAATATAATAAATTGTAATACCTATTTCTTAATTTTGTAACCTCTAAATTTATTTCATAGAGTTGATATATAATTTTAAATAATTAAATGATTAATAATTTAAAAGAAAAAAATAATAAATGGATATTTAGCAATTAACTTGTGAATTATAATTATCTTATGCTATTTTATATTTAAATTTTGAGGAGAAATGTTTTTTGGGGCTATTATAAAAAAAAGTGTATTGGGGGCTCTTGGTTAAAGTTAATGTTTCAAGGATAGTAAATAATTTTGCTAAGGATTGGTTGGGAATTTTAAAAAAATAAAATAATAATATTATTATCTAGAGTATAGTAATATCAATATTTTGAAGTGAATTTTAGTGAATTTATGGTAATATAATTTAAAATATTGAAGCCTAGGATATGACTAAAGAGGTGTTAAATTTACATTTAATTTTAATATTAATATTAAGAAACATTTTGATGTGAGTAAAATGATAGTATTAAAATGAAACAGAATAGTAATGACTATATTAGTGATGAAATCAGTAAATACTATTTTGGTTAAATAAGGACAATGTTATTAGGGTCAAAATTGGGATAATGGTATTATGATGGCAGCAAAAATAATAATAAGATAATGTAAATATAATGATTGGAGAGTTCACTACTACTATTAGGTTTAATGTAAACTTGACGATAATGTTAAAACAAATTTTAATAATGACAATATTATTTAAATTAGAGGTTGTTTAGGAATATATTGACTTGGTAGCAAATTGACAAACATAACCCTTTTTCCATTAAATCCCAATTGTCAAAGAAGCTATAACATTATTGTTGGTATGACTAAATGAAAGCGTAATTTCAATACTTTATTTTATTTTATCTTATTCATTTATTTATTTATTTTTTGGAGTAAGCGTGATCGCTATAAAGGTTGTGGCATTTGTGTTTTGACTCAACACCAAATGGTGCATGACCCTTAACTAATGTAGTAAGTTACGTAACTAATGTGTTTAAAAAAAAAATATCATTAGGTTTTGTGGCAAAAAATTATGGGCATAACAACATGGCATGTAAATATGATCTTGAAATGGATGAACAAGGGTTTTGGTACCCTAGACCTAGAAGTGTAGACACTTAGAATTAGAATTTATATCTTAGTTTGTCTCTATCTGTAGGTTCTCCTCCTTTAGAATCGGTGTCGAAACTTCATCTATCATTGATAAATTCCACTTTCCCTAATTTTTCAACTTGGAGGACTTGAATACTTGATTGAGAAACTAGGTCTTCAATCCTTTCCCAATTCACTTTATATTTGTAACCTACACACAAGAAAGAGGGGAAATTGAAGTGTCATATAGGGGCTTGTCTAAGTCAAACCTCATTTTGGTATTTCTACCCCCAAAATGGCTATGATGATGTAAAAGAGATCCAACCCTTGGTCAAAAAGAGGCTAAATGATAAACAACTAAAAATTTGATAATTGCAATAACTTACTCAAATCTGCATTCTTTTATGGATTGAAGTCATTATACTTATCACCTTCATGGATAAATTGATGCTTGATTTAAAGTCTTGCAAGTTTTAGTACTCAGAAAAAAAATAGACATGAACCATAAAGAAACTATCATGATGTAAGAGAGGGGGACCAACCATGTCAAGGCTCCAGATCATGGAGAGCCAAGAGCAAAGGGATTCCATAGCTTACCTCATTCCAAAGGGATGTTTTAGGGTGAGGATTGAGAATAAAGAGTATTATGTAGTACTTCTATCACTCTACACACCCAAAATTCTATTTGGGGCTAGATGAGCTAGTTTTTGGAGTTTGAAGTATACCTCAGATAACTCTCTGCCCAAGGATGAAAACATGGGTATGGGATGATAGTGTGGTGTCTTGGTGTTCATATGACCAGAAAATGTAAAGTATAGTAAGAAAAGTCCAAAACCCTACTAGCAACCTAGCTAGTTGACTTTAACGAAGTAAAGAGAATGATGAAGTGTGAAAAATAAAGACTTATATGATAAAGCAATAGGGTAAAATTGTTGGGGCTGCATAGGGGCCTGCCTCAGTTAGACCCCTGCCTTGGTGTTTCCACCTCCACAGACAGCTAGAAAGCAACAAAGTAGAAAGATATGATAAAGAAGATTGAAAGAAGTGCAATGAACACTACAAAAGACAAATGCTATTCTATGAAATCAAAAAGGAGAGGAATGAAGCGTTACCAT
The DNA here is from genome assembly GCA_007258455.2 of Sequoia sempervirens. Classification (NCBI taxonomy): domain Eukaryota; kingdom Viridiplantae; phylum Streptophyta; class Pinopsida; order Cupressales; family Cupressaceae; genus Sequoia; species Sequoia sempervirens. The sequence continues at coordinate 93,858,134 of VDFB02000007.1, read as the reverse complement.
CTCCACCCAAAGGCTCTCAAGGCCAATGAAGGGAGAATGAAAGTAACAAACTTGGAAAATTCACCATCATCACAACCATGGTGAAGGGAGGCCGCGTAAGACTCCAAGCTTGCAACTTTTGTGGTAGCCTCACACTTATAGTGTAGAGTTGATGGAGTTTCAAGCTATTGCAATGCTCAAGATGAGTGGTGAAAATGGAGTGTTAGAATGCTGAAGACATTGAGAATGTGCTTGAGAATGTGAATGAAATGCTAAGAGAGATCAAATGAATGTCTAGAGAATGAAGTGAAGTGAAAATGGATGCTTTTGAAGGTGGGATGAGAAGGAATAAGGTTGGTTTTTTGTTGGTAGGTTGAAGAGGAACATTACAATTCATCCCCAATGAGGAGTGTAATTCCTCTGCCAACTTCAGACATAGGAATCTATTAGGGATGACAACACATTACATAGACGTCCTCATCTCACACTTGCATCCTCGACAAATATTCTCTCACCAACACATAGGAGAGATTCCAAGTGGACGAGAGGTAGGTGGGTGATGTGGAATTTTTCCTTTAGATTTGATTTTCTAAGGTGAGGGTGTGTGAAAGGGGAATTTACACAAGGGGTGCAGATTCGCTCCTATACACATGAAAACTTGATGCATGATTGAAATAATGTTGCAATAATTTTGCTAATTTTACTTTGTACTACTTTTAGGATGCTCAATTATGATCTCAAAAGTTTTATTTCTTGTTAGGATTTCAAATGGTGAAAAATAATTTTATTTATATGCAATTATTTAATTTCCCACAAATTAATTACCAATAGTTGACAAATGATTTTGGATTTCTAAATGTTAAAATGTTGTCACCAACATATTTTAATTGGGGTCAAAATAGACTAGACAAGGGTTCTAGCTCCCTAGTCTTGACCTATTTTAGGGCCTTAAGTATCGGTAAATAAATATTAATCCATTATTCTCAATTCAACTTTGACTTTTTGAATATTATTATAAAATGTGAAAATTAAAAGCACAATTAGGTCCAAGCACATAAGGGGGGGCCAAACCTGATGTGAAATTCTCAAGGGTGACAAAATTATTATTCTTAGTACAAGACATATAGATCCTTTTCACCTTTATTCATTGAAGCTTCAAATCTATTCATTTATCTTTCAAGTAATCTTCTATTCCCAGATCTAGAGGTTCCCTATCCCCACTATTGTTAAGAGGATGTTCCAATTATTCTAGAGTGGGATCTAAAAGAATCTAGTCAAATTGAGGATGAAAGTTAGAATTAAAAATAAGAATTAAAATATTATATTAGCCTTATTTATCTTACATGTGTATTTAGTTTTAAAATATTCTAGATAGTAAATAGAGAACTCCAAATTTTCTAAGAAAAGTAGCACTTTGTTACCATTTTTTAGTTAGAGTAGGAATATTTTTTTATTCCTTCGAATAAATTTAATTAGTTTTTCTTAGCTTAATTATATTTATTTTGTTTGTTTCCTACAAAATCCCTTATTCACAAAATAATGCACATGAAATTAAATTCTTGACCCCAACATGAGGTACTTTGAACAATCCTTTGCATTCAAATTTAAAAAATTAAATGACAAGTTCCAACACTCCACTAAATTTAAAAAACTCTCAAAATTACATTATATCATTTAATTTATTTCAAAAACTGCAAAGAGAATAGTTATTCTCAAGAAAAGGTAAAATAGTTTATTTCTTCATGTGTTTAGCTTCATTAAAATTTCGAGAAATGGAAACAAAAAGAAGTGGAAGCTCTCAAATTTTCTAAGAGGTGTGGATTGAGCTTAGAAATAATGAAGGAATGCTTATCTCTCTCTCCAATTTCTGATCCTCATTAAAATCTCCCACCCAATATATCTTAAAGTAAAAAAAATTGATTAGAAATAGTCCTAAGTGAAATTTGATAAGGAAAACACAAAAATCTTTAGGCTAATTAAAAAAAAAAAGTTAAACATGATAAGGGCACACATATTTTGAATTTTTTCAATACAAGGATAAATCATTAAACATTTCCACATGGAAGATAGACATGAAATTAGCATCACTCAAGAAAATAGAAACACCAATCTTAACATGTTACAAGAGTTGATTGCTCAATTATGTTAGATCAACAGATCTAAAAAAACAGCAAAACCTTTTATAGTCATCCCATTCAATCAAATTTAAAAAATATAGTAAACCATAATAATAACTCTATTACCATCTATTACATTTACTTTCACATGAGGTGAACAACCCCTTGCCCCAACACTTTCCAAACTAGCTTTTTCCATAAGAGGAGTGATTGATTAGGTGATTCTTAGTAAGGATCCAATGTATGTGCTACCTAGAGTCCAACTCATTTTCTTGGTGTTGATGATGGTGTTACACACACAACAACATGTAGATAGATTTTATTATATAAAGAACAAAACCTATCTATCTTGGAAGAGTCACTAGATTCAATTAAGAATTAACTATCCTAGGGCTTGAGAGTGTAACTTGACATGAATCACTAGGTTCACTTAGGGTTCATTGTTTAGATTTTGTTGTCACATGGGGTATGTTGGCACTTTAGAGTATTTTCCTATTACTAGCATGTGATGATATTAATTCTAACAAACCATGCATCCATCACTTTCCACAATACTTTAAACTAGATTTATCCAAAATAAAGTACAAACAATTTAGGGTAGAGAGAAAAGAAATCTAAGAAATTTAAATTGCTTTATACATTACCCACACATATTGAAAGATAAGTAAACTAAAGCATAAACTATTTTTATTTCACCAAATTATTCATAACTATTTAATGTAAAAGACAACTAAGAGGGGGGGTGAATCAGTCATACATTAAAACATCAAACCCTCATTAAAATTAAAATTCACATTAACCTTACTACCCTTTAATTCTATTAGAATGATTTAACATGGAAGCAAATAAGAGAAACCAAAACACAGCAACACCAAACACAACATAACACCAGATTTATGTGGAAAAACCAAGAAGAGAAAATCCACTGTGAGGATCAACTCACAATACAAAGTAATTACAACATCAAATACAAAAGGATCACTATCGAAGGGCTTACTAATAGATTACAAAAAATAAGACAAAAGAGTGTTATAATGAGAAATCCATCTCAAAGCAATAGAAGGATCCGCCATAGCATCACCAACACATTCATAGTATATCTGAAGAATGTAGACACCTTCTTCTCACTACTTCAAGTAGTCTTAACACAATAAAGTTAACATTGACTTCACACTTTTGCACTTCACATCTTTGCACTTCACATCACACACATCACCACATAATTTTCCATCAACTTTGAAACACTATTTTAAATCATCCTCAACCTTGAAAACTATTAATAAGGTCAACTATGCACCTCAACCATGCAAATTCAAATTGGGTCAGCACTAAACATTCCTGCAATGGAAAGAAATGAAAGTGGACCACACCACACCTTAACTCAGACAAAAAATCATACATATAAACCATACTACACTTCCTCAAACACTAAAGTATATCTGCAATTAGTGTAAACACCTAAGGTTGGGCAAAACCTATGTAAACACCATTAAAAAATTAAGTGCATACTTCCTTTGATCCAAAATTGAATCACAGATAACACACATCACTTGAACATAGCCTAGAATATTCTATAAACACTTTAAAATCTAACAAAATCCTTTGCAGCAACTTCCACTAGAAGAACATACTCATCCTATACACCCAATTAACTTTCCACACACTGTAACACATGAATCCAACCTTGCGAACCACCAGAACATAAAAAAATCATACTGAAGATAGATATGAGCAATTTAAGCACACTTTCAGATCCAAAAGACCAAAAATCAAACTGTAGAGAAATGTAGAGAAAATCCATTTCTCCTAGACACCATTGCAAAGAACAGTTCACACATTGGTGAACACAAGTTTCTCTGCACAAAAAATCTAGAACCAAAAAATCTAGATATAGCATCTCTAAACACCTCTGATCAACATATTTGAACTACACAAGCAAATATTCAACATAAAAGAAATGTAGAGAAAAACCAAAACACTACTTTGTCACACAAAACACTTCTCCAAAACACTATTTCTTCTTTTATTCAAATTTTCTCAAAAGAACTTGGAAACCAAGCACCACAAACACATTCTCATCACCTGCAATACTTCCTCATCACAACCAAACCAACTATAACATAGCATCTCAACCATACACATGCTTATCAAAGCAACACTATAGGTTGACACAAGTGATACTACTAATGACAACATAATGCAACTAATCAAATCATCACCAAGGTTTACATTAATGCAACAACAACATAGATCTTTTGACGTCAATGATAACAAAAAACTTCATATACTTACAAAAATATCCCCATTTGTCATTGATGGAAACACATGATGTTAAAAACCATCAACAACAAACACAACAACTCTAATCACAAACATACTGCTCCATACCAATACTTTCTATTTTCTCCCTCTTACATCATAAGGTTTTTCAATTAGCTCTCTCCCCATTTTAGCTTACTTTCTCCTTTTACACTTTACTCTCTCTCCCTTTGACATCAATGGCAAAGGGTCCCACACTTGTATCTCTCCCCTTTGACATCAATCATACATACATCTATTCTACAACTTCTTGTTCTTTTACTACACATAAAACAATGACAAAATTTACTCCCCTTGACTACAACATCTAATATTGTTGCTACCTAATCCTCCTGAGAGGTATGCATGGGTAAGTGCAGGAAGATGGGGGGCCAAAAAGGGGTCTTAAGTGGTGACTTTTTTTTTCTTCTGAAATCAAGAAATATTGACCTTGGATGAGAAATTGAGCATAGTTACACTCAAAATTTTAAGATGCAATAAAAAAAATGTTTGTAGTGCTTCGAGTCTACTTTCTAAACTAATATTTTTTTTGAAAATGGTATAGATTAAAGGGTTCAAAAAAGGGAGCCACAAAAATTGGTGTTGGTTTTTCAAAAAGATATAACATAGCGTGTTTTGTGGCTCCCTCAAAAGGTTAACTTTTTTTTGGTATTTTAAAAATTGCTTCAATGAGAAATTAGCCAACAAATGTAGTTGTAACTGAGGGTAAATTTCTGGATTTAAGATTAATCAATCAAATGAATGTAAATCATAAATGACAATAAACCCAAAGATCTATCGAGTACAAAGGAAATTAAGCAATAAAACGGTTATACCTGTAAATCGCATTTTCCATGATTACCTCCATAGCACCTTCTTACTTGCTGGATGATATTGTGCCCTCAGATTCGTTGTGCGAGCAATCTGCAAATGTCGAAGACCTACAACAAGCATTGAAGGATTTATGCAATGTCTAAATGCCTATGACTATGACAATGTCTATGAAAATAATGACTTCTAATGCCAAATGACTATAATGACTATTAAATTAAAAATGAAGTTGTCCCATCCTGAAATTATGAGCAAAATTGTCTTTTATAGAAAACACAATTTTGAGTGGACGGGTGAGATTAAATTCTAAGAAAGACCTATAATGAGAGGTCCAGATTAAGTCTGAGAATCCCTAATCAAGGTTAGGGAAAAATCCTTAATCGAATGGTCAAAATAACATCTCAGATAATTGGATCGACGGTGGAGAATAAATGAGACAAATTAATCAGAAAATAAAGATTTTTGAAAATCAAGAAGATAAGATTGCCTGATTTGTGAGATTCGAAAAATCAAGAAGACAAGATTTGGACTGAAGATCAGATTTGAAAAATCAAGAATCTGCCCGATTACTTGATTTTTGGAAGAATAATATCATTTTGAATTTAATTAATTCAAAATGATGATTTTATGTGACAAGTAAATAATCTTTTTCAAATTATTTACTAAAAAGAGTGAAAGTTAATAAAATGAAATCATTTTAAATATTTTCATTTATTTAAAATGAGAGAAAAGTGAAATTAGTAATTAAATAATTAAAATAATTATTTAATTTAGAAGATAAGACTGAATTAAATAAAAATAAATTTATTTAATTGTGACAATTAGTGACATATCAAATAAATAAATGAAATTCATTTATTTAATAATCAGGAAGAATTAATGAAGAAAGGAAATTAAATAAATTAAGAAATTTATTTAATTAAGGGAAGACTTAGACAATTAATGACGTATTTAATAAATAAATAAATTTATTTATTTAATAATCATGAAGAATAAAAGGACATGAATTAATTAAATAATTATGAATTATTTAATCAATAGTCGAATGTGGACCAAGGACATAATTAAATGTCATAATTATGCTAGGACAAAAGTGGTAAAAATGAAGCTTGCAGGCCTAGGTCATTTTTAGGTGTCTACAGTAGTTTATGCCTGATTTTTTTGATAATATTTTAATGAATATTTGATTTTTTACTAATTTTCAAAGTAGACACATCCTGAAAAAATAGAATTTTGGTTGTGCTACCCCATAAATTTTGAAAACTAATTGAAAATCATTTTTTTAATATGTGTATAATGGAGTCTGGTTTATACAAATGTAATTTATTTAAAATTTCAATGAATGGTTAAAAAATAAAGTAAAAAATACCAAACATTGGTTTTTTCCAAAAAATAGACACACAAACAAAAGAAATTAAAGATGATAGGCTTAAAATTTTCAAAATATGAAAAAAATTACATTTTTAAATAGCAAAGAGAGAGACTAACATTGCCCAACTGTTCAATTTGTTCAACCTTGAAACACGTGTAAACTTGATGGTTAGCATGAATAAGATTATGTGACGTCTTGTAGAATATGCAAAAACACATCTTTGAAAGTTGGGAAGGCACTCCAAGCTTGTGGGTTGGAAATCCAAAGTAAATACCAAGCCTAAGGATTGGGGATTCCCAAAGAAAAATATAACGTGAGTGTGTTATAATGTGCCTAGTTATGTTTTTCTTTGCATTTTTTAATTTTTCTACAAATTTTTTTTGTATGCTTGTCAAGTTTGACATAACGCGATTATAACGTGCTCTTGTTATGTCTTGCTTGGAATGTTTTATGTTTGAGTTTTTTAAGTGTTGAAATGAAAAAGACAACTAAGAGGGGGGTGAATTAGTTGTAGTAAATTAAAACATCAAAACCTCAACAGTAATTAGATCCACATGCATTCATCAAACCCTTATTTTGTTAGTATGATTAAACATGAAATGTAGATAACAAAAACTGAAATCATAACACCACACATAAGAGAACACCATATTTACATGAAAAACCCAATCAGGGAAAAACCACAATGAGGATTAGCTCACAATATGAGTAATTACAAAATTGGTACAAGGGCTCACTACCAGAATAGGACACATTATCCAAAAGGCTCACTGGCATATAAATAAATACAAGAAGATAGAAGAGAAATGTTACAAAGAGAACACTTTCTCAATGCAACAAGAAGTCCACCACAAATGCTCCAACACTTTCACAACCTTTCTTGAATGATTTTAGACACCTTCAACTCACTACCTTCAAGAATCCAATACTTTGAATTTCACACTGCTCTACTCTATTTCACATCACACAGATCACTTGCATTGATCTCGCATCTATCTTGTTTCTCTCTTGATTCTTTCTTGTAATTCACAACAACACCACACTTATTTATATCAACCTTAACCTCAAACACTTTCTCCAAAGTCAGTAACTATCTGTTACACTTACAAATTCAAATTAGGTTGGCGCCTAAACATTCCCACAGTGGATAGGAACAGAGGTGACCCAATATAGATCCTTAATTAGGACCCAAATAGATCTTAACACATCTCAACATGCTTCCAAAAGCCTCACATGTAGTTCTAACACAAGGCCAACTAAAACCCATGATAAACACCATAAAACATTAAGTACACACTTCCTTAAATCAATCTATAACATTCAGAAAGAAAAATTCACTTGAACATGATCTAGAATAATCCATGAACTACTTAAGATTCATTAAACTCTTCATCCAAACTTGAATCATACAAATACTTCAACTCAGGATAACTGGTAACCCTTATTTCCATACCAACACATGAAACACATACTGTACTACACCAAATCAAGTAAAACCTTGAATATAGAAAGATACAAACAATATAAGCAACTTCCTAGATCCACATAACCTAAAGCCAAACAACAAAGAAACACAAAGCAAATACATTTCTCCTTGGCCACATAGAACATCACTGAAAACTGGTTCACACATTAGTGATAACATCTCGCATTGTACAACGATCCAAAAACCAAAATTTTGAATATAGAAACCTCTACCAACCTTGAATAACCTATAAGATTCACACAAGCATAACATCAACAAAGAAGAAACACGAAGCACAATACTAGAGCACATTCTAAACACTTGCACAATACTGTTTACTCTGTTTAGCACTTGGAAACCAAGTACTAGAGACATCATCTCAGCTCATTATAGTATTCCAACTCATCTCAAGACACTAAAACAAAAAGGTAGCTTCATGTACTGACAATAGTTCCTCAAGGTCTCAACTATACATGCACAACCTACAACAACCTATTTTTCTCTTTTTCACAATTTTCTCAATATCCTCCATATGCAACAAACTTCCTCAACACATAGTTGATATTACTGACAACACCAACCAGTAGACATCTTGTTGACATCAATGACAACACCTTAATACTTGCAGCATTAAGTATGTTTGATGTATGTATGTTTGTATATATATTTTTTATGTATGTATGTATGTATGCTTGTATGTATGCATGTATGTATGCCTGTATGTATGAATGTATGTATGCATGCATGCTTGCTTGTATGTATGTATCTATGTATGTATGCATGTATTCTTGTATGTATGTATGTATGTATGTATGTATGTATGTATGCATGTATGTATGTATGTATTCCTATATGTATGTATGTATATTGTTGTATGTATGCATGCTTGTATGTATGTATATATGTATGAATGCTTGTATGTATGTATGTATGTATGTATTCCTGCATGTATGTATGTATGCCCATATGTATGTATGTATGCATGCTTATATGTATGTATGTATGTATGTAGGTATGTATGTATATATGTATTCTTTATGTATGTATGTAAGGATTTTGGGTTTATGGTATATAAGGACTTTCAGAGGGTATAGTTTTTAGGGTTGAGGGTTTTTGGTATAGGGTTTAAGGTATAGGGTTGAGGGTTGAGGGATTAGGGATTAAGTAATAGGTTAAGGGTAGAGGGTAGGGGGTAGAGGGTTAAGGGTTATAGTTGAGGGATAATATTCAACTTGTTGAGTGTATAAGATTAAGTGTGTAAGGTATAGGGATTAGGGTTTAGGATATTGGGTTTAGATTTTAAGATATGGATTGATGGTATATAAGGCATAGGGTGACTTGGGTTGAGAGTGTATGGTTTAGGTTTTAAGTATAGGGTTGAGGCACAATATTCAGGGTTTAGGGTATAAGGGTGAGGTTATAGGGTATAGGGATGAGGGTTTCTAGGTGTAGGTTTTAGGGTTTAAGGTATAGGGATGAGGATTGAGGGATTAGAGCTTACGTACATGGTTGAGGGTATAGGGTAGAGGGTTGAGAGTTTACAGTTGAGGGATAATGTTCAAGGTTGAGTGTCTAATATATATGGTTCAAGATTTAAGGTTGAGGGTTTAGGGAATAAGTGGGTATGTGCAGGATCATGATGGACCAAAAAGTGGCAATATGATGGGTATGTGGCTAACGACTATTTTTTTACCCAAAATTGATGAAACGAAAAGGGTTTTTAAAGGAGATTATCAACTTTCCACCAATATAAATTATGATTTACTTTGAATTTAATAAGTAATTATTATTCATTTTTTATTCAAATTACAACTAAAGTCCTGATTGATAGGCTGATTGAAAAACATCTATAGCTTTCAAATGGTATCACATTTTTTGAATCGAAAACATGTGTCACATTCTATGCTTCACATAATATTGGATTACAAAAATAAAAATTGAATTTCATGAAGTTTTGACCAAGTTAAGGTGGTCAGACATACAAGTTTTTATATTTTTTAAAAAGTTAGAATAAAAAAATCATAATTAATTATTTACTTGGAAAAAAATTACAAAAAAATATGCATCACATCGGGGCATGAGTCCTCTACTTAAATATAAAATATTATAATTTTTTTTTTATCATTTTATTGTTGTTAGGGTGGTCAGATAGACACCTTCTTATTTTTTCCCTGAAATTTAAGTACCACTACATTGAAATTTCAAAATTTCACCAAATAGATTTAAAAAAAAAACCTAGTAGTTTAGAAACTACATTCAATTTGCTACAGATTCTATTCTTACATATTTTTGAAGTAATATTGATAACTTATTCAAATTTTTACGTCAATTTGCTTAACTCTGATTTTTCTGAATTTTTTGCCACTTAAGGGCCTATTTTTTCCATGATGATCCTACACATACCCAAGTATAGGGTTGAGGGTATAGCGTATAGGGTAGAGTTTTGAGGGTTGAGGGATGATGTTAAAGGTTTAGTGTCCAAGGTTAAGTGTATAGGGTATAGGGTTTAAGGGTGATTAGGGTGAAAATAGGATCCACCCAATGTATGAACAATGAGATGGACCAATTATTTTTCAATACCCTAATCACCTCAAATTATGTAAAATAAGATGCTAATAACAACCAAAAATGCAACCTAACTATTATAGCAACTAGAGGGAAGTTTGTAGAGCATAAAAAGCTATGTACCTAGCCATAAAGTTATTATTTTTGAGCTATGGAGGACTCATTTGCCTTCAGTGGTGAATGGGTCCTTTTAGGGTTTTGAATTACTAATTTTAGGATCCTTTTCCTTGATGTATACACTCTTAATTTCTTGGTTGTCAAATTATGGAAGCCTGTAGTCAATTCTGTAGAGCTCTTTCCATGATCTTGCACTCTGAATGACAACTTTTGCAGCTTTGCAACTTTGACAAGTTTGCTCCAAATCTTGCTCAACTTGATCTTCAACCTATAAATCTATAATCACACACTCAAGGGAAAGAAAACTTGTTGATTTGTTAGTGAATGGGGGTTTTCCTCAATCAAACCCCTTGTAGGTAATTAAACCAAATGATGAAATGAAGGAAATGAAGCATGAATGTGAAATAATTTAATTGATATCACCTTGGATTTTGTCTTATGAAACAAATCTACAAACAATCATGGATTGGCCATGAAGAATGTAGATCTTGGATCCTTGAATATGATATGAACAATAATTGTAAGTATATCTTCAATGCTACATCCACTTCTTTATCTCAACAACATGAATGCATTAAACCCTTGACATGATGATATGAATTTGAATTGCTTTAATAAAAACTTGAAATCTACCTTAAAATGCCTTGATAATTCCTTTTAAATTCTCTATAATGTTCTTATAAAGTATTAGGATTCTCTCTTGAAAATATTAGGTGAAACTATGAGAATTAACCCCTTATTTATACTAAATTAGGAGATTAACCCCAAAATCCAAAGAACTAAGGCCGACACCATATCTAGAAAGAAAGATAATTAAATTCACACTAGAATGAAATTAAAAAATAGGGGTCTCATTAAGGGAGAACCCATTCACCACCAAAGGCGAATGGGTCTAGGCTAAGTTTCCAAGACCAATCTTTGGGGAGTTGAAAAAAGGCCAAAAGCCCATTCTAGATCAATTGAGAAAGCGGGGTCCTACTAAGGGAGGACCCATTTTCCATCAAGGGAAAATGGGTCCTAGCTCAACTTACTAGAACCAAACTTTTCCCAATGAAATAATTTGTTATTTAATTTATGATTGTTGGGATAGATCTTTGGGAGGTGTCAAAATTAAGGCCTAAAAAGGGGGTTTAATAACTCCAATTACCCACAATGAATTAAGACCACCTCGATAAATATGAAAGTGCTTTAAATTTTTTTACAACACTTAGACAAGGCACACATAATGTATATTTTATTTAGAAAGGGATCCATTAGGCTTAATTAAGCAAATAAGTCCTAGAAAAGTGTGAAAGTGTGTTAAAACACTTTACAACACCTTTGCAAAGGACCAATTAAGGCATGTTTTAATCAAATAAAGGTCTTAAAATAATATGAATGTGTACAGGACATTACAACACCACTCCAAGACATCATTAGTTCAACTCTAATGTCAATTATCAGATCAAGCAAGAAAAAGGCTACTTTTTCCATTATTACATTTTTCCCCCACTTTAGTGAGAGGATGACCCCATGTCAAACTCACACTAAAGTAGACATCCAAGAAAATTAAGTATGCAACAATAACAAAGATACATGATCATACAATGTCAAAGGACAAGAAAAATAATCAAAAATAAAGGATCAAGCACAACCAATTCAACATGATGTGAGGTGGTGGCTTTTTTTCCATAACAAACACTACTCACTTTGGAGTAGTGGAATCTCAGTCTATCCACTAGGTGAGTTGTCCCAAAATATGTGTATGCTCACTCTAGGGTAGTGGAACCTCAGTCTGTCCACTAGGTGAATTATCCAAAAATATGTGTATGCTCAATCTGGGGTAGTGGAACCTCAGTCTGTCCACAAGGTGAGTTATCCCAATGAGGTGGAAAATGAGAGAATCATATTATCCTCTCATACCATACCAAAGTTATCCTCTTGAAAACTTTGATAAGGTACCAAAATGAAAATTCTTTGTAAATGTTTTTGAATGTCATGTAAAAATTTTTCTTAAAGGGGATTTTTCTTTGTGCATGTAATTGTCTTTTTCTTAGGGAGAATTGTGCCTAATTTCTCCAAGAGAGGACAAGTCAAAAGTGTTAGATCATCACCCATGGGATGCCTCATTCACATCATTCCATGACAGTAGATCGTACACTCTTGGACGACATCAAACCCAATGACACCACCAAGAAGAGGACACATCACAAGGAAAAAACAAAAATCACACCATGAAATTTTCCAAAATATGTCATTGATGTATGCCCCCACTTTAAAGCAATTACTACATCATCATTGTGAGAAATTTCTTTAAATTAGCCAATGTTTTTTTATCCCAAGACATGAGAGCTTTCCTCGGAAAACCCTATCCCAAGTCATATGTTTCTAAAGAAAGTTGCATCATGAAATAGGAAGGGTTACCCCCACAAACACATAAGGGATCTATGGATTTGGGGTTAGTATGTATGTGCTATAATGTGTTAGAGAGCATGGAACTATCATCATTCCCCAAATACACATAAAACTAGAAGAATGACACAAAGAAAGTGAGAAAAAAGAAAAATCTTTCGAGTCAACATGGAAGAAACATGAATGTTTCGATACCTTGCGTCATCCCCAAAAGGAAAATACAAGACAAATGAAAAATATAAAGAAAAAAATCTTTTGGGTCAACATGGAAGGGACGTGAATTTCTTGACACCTTGTGTCATCCTCAAAAGTAAAACACAAGACAAATGAAAAAAATGATCGTGACATAGAGAAGAATGAAGGTACATATAGAAGAATGCACAAAAGAGAGAGGAACATCAAATGAAACATCACAAGAGATCACATTACAAACATGCAATCACATAAAGAAAAGAAATGAAAAAGCAAAAGACTAGTAAGGCACATGCAAGTCAACCTAAAGCAGGTCATCCGCCTCCCAATCTCGGTTGGTATAAATGAAAGGTGAGCAACTAGAAAAAGGGGCAACATCAAGTGTCGAACTCGGACATGCACCAAGTTCAACACTCTTTTTAGGATATTTGTCATTTAATCTCATGGAAGAAGAAAACAATATATTCAACTCATCATGCACCTAATCATCAATTTTTGCAATGTCAATGTCATCATCTAATTTAATCACAGTAGGAGGTTGAATAACAATGTCCATGCAATGTTCTTGTTTATGTTGTAGCAAGGGTTGAGAATCATCATGCATTGCTTCAAGTAGGTTTGAATTTTGATTTTCTATGCTATTTTTGTTTTCTTGTGTTTGCAATCTACGAGCAATAGCACAATGTCTACGTCTATGCTCTTTAGCACTTCAATTTTGTTTTAGCTTATTGTCAATTTGTTTTGGTGTAAGAGCAGGTTTTCCAATCAAAGGTTTCTTCTCTTCCTGTGGAGTAGTAGAAGAAACAACAAGAGGTTGCTCAACTGCTTTCTCTTTGACTTTGTAAACTTGTTTCACTTTAGGAGGGACAACAAGATTATTTGTATTATCTCATTGTCTCTTGAGGGAAATTGGAGGAGGTTGTTCTATAGAATGTTCTTGTATTTTCAGTAGTGTTTTTGGTTCAATCATTGTTTCATCAAGGATGGTTGGTTCAGTCATAGGTTGATGCATGTTGCGAAGGGATAGTTCTGCTATTTTCTTTGCCTTGAATTTTTGATATAATTTGAAAAAGAAATCTTCATGAGGCTTGATAGGTTCCATAGGCTTGGGCCAAAAGTAATCTAGTGAAAAATTCCATTTTGTCAAGGCTGGATGGAATTTGATATGATGAAAAGTGAAGATGTCATTTCCAAATAGAAACTTTAGACATTTATGCACAACCGAAGGGACAAAATTCAAGGAGGGAATCCATGGATAACCTAGCTTCACACGAAATTGGTCTGATTGTGGGATGATGGAGAATGAGACTATTAAGGTTTTTGGTCCCACTTTTAAAGGGAGATCTATCGAGTCTATCGTAGGGCAAGCAAATCCATTATGTGTCTCGATCCATGATTTTGGGTTGTCATATGTATCTTGATATAGCTAATGCACATGGGTAACTACACAAAGTGAGTCCACAAAATGTGGAAGTTTTTTCCTTAGCCAAAAAAATGAAATCGACATTACAAAAACGGGATCTCGATTTTTATAAATGGGATCCTGATTTTTAAAAATTGGGATCCCGTTTAGCTTTGAGATCTTGAGCCTAAATGTAAAACAGGATCTTGCTTTTTAAAAATCAAGATCCCATTTGTTAAAGGGTCCCAAACCGATGGACATGGAACGGGGTCCCGATTTATAAAAATCGGGATCCCGTTTTGTACAAATCGGGATCCCATTTTCTAATTGTATTTATTTTTTTAAAAATGAACAAACTGCATTTTATGAGTGCACGAGATCCCAAGTTTTTAGCGACAGAGACCTCCACAAACAGTCTCCAAGTACCTGTCCACCCCCATTTTTTTGCATTTTTTCATTTTTTATTGAAATTGTCAATAAAATAACTAATTTTAGCATCTTTTTTTAATTTATTTGATGTTTGAAGCATTTTATTTCTTGTTATAGTAGAAATGAGGAATTGTAGAAATAGATGAAAAAATGCAATGAAACCTGAAGATTTCTCAATAGAAATGAAAAAATGAACCTTGAATTGTATTTTAGAAACATAATTTAGCTTTTGAAACCTAAATTGTTTGATTAAACCAAAAAAAATTGTATTTGAAAACCCTAATTGAAACGAAACAAAAAAATTGCATTTCAAAATGCTAGAAATTGAAATGAAATAAAAAAATTGCATTTAGAAACCCTAATCAAGCTTTTTGAAACCCTCAATTAAAATCAAACAAAAAAAAGAATTTGAAAACCCTAGTTTGAAATGAAATGAAAAAATTGCATTAAAAACCCTAATTTCTTAGAAATTGAAACCCTAAATTGAATTGAAACAAAAAAATTTGCTAAAACCCTGAATTGAAATCGAACAAATCATTTTGATTTTGAAAACCCTAGTTTTGAGCTCAAGAAAAATCATTTTCATTGCTTAAATGTTTTAAATTTCATTTGCATTGTATGGAGAAAATGATATGTTAAAATTTAGTTTCAATGTTAAATTATAATTAGATTAGAAAACAATATGTTAAAGAATAGTTACAATTCATAAATATTATCAATGTTTGTTTGAAAATTTAGTTAGCAAATTCGTAAATCCAAGTGTACAATCGATTTCCAATTGGAACTAACTTACAAGTCCATTATTCCAAGGGCCACTAAAGCATTCATTTTGTCATAGGACCTTAAAATGAAATTTGGTTTCCTTAAAAAACCCTCTGTTGTCACCATCCAATATAGCTTTTTGTAATATTTTCACTTATTGGAACACATAATATAAAACCTTTTGGTTTCTACAAGTTTATGAAGAGTGGATGATCACTCTCTATGATACCTACATGATCAATAGGGATCTAAATCATTGGAAGAAAACTTTATTCTATTATATCCACAAGATAGGAGAGCGCAAGTGAGAGTGATATGGGCTTCTTTCATTGGAGATACCTAAAATTATGTAGGTTCAATGTCAAGAATGGGTCTATTTGGTAGATTTATGAAAACTATTATGAATATCTAGAATACCATAAAAGTATAATCATAGCAATTCCAATTGGAAACACTAGGGTATATATCATATGAAATTTTAGTAAGGTGTCTATTATAGGAGAGTTGATAATACATGGAAAGAGGTTTGTATGGGAATATATGTATTAAGAAATGCATACCATGACCTCTATAGGATTTTTAATATGTGGTCCTAGATAATAATCCACCTATCCTTGCATAATGGGTTCTTTAGCAATTAAGGGAGATGATAACCAAAAAATTACCTATATTTTGATACTATATAGATGGATGTGGAAGGATAAAAATGCATCAATAAGGAGACCAAGATGGAACCATTTAACACATAAGGTACCTATTACATGGGAAATGGGGGAGGTACATGATGATAGGATGGAGGAACTAGGCTATTATTACAATAGAGAGAGGAGGGGGATTCATATTATGCTCCTATAAATAAGAGGTCAATTTAGAAGATTAAGAGAACTCTAATAACAAAGGAAATATTTCTATAGAGGGAGTGAGTGGAATTGTTGAAAATATACAAGGAGAGAGGTGAAGGTCCCAACACCTACGTATAGTCCTAAATGAAATACACCAATCTAGGTACTTCCTAGAAGGATCAAGATCCATGTGAGTAGCCTCTTTTTATTTTTTTATCTTCTACATATGTATATTTATTTCTTTATTATGTGATTAAAATTATGTATGATATAATTTATTAATAAGTGATTACAAGTATAATTATATTTATTGTTATATCCCCTAATGTAGGAGGAAATTTTTACTTGTTTTGATACATGTATATTATTTTTGTGATATGTATGGATTGATTCATTTTTAACATGATACTTTTTTTCATTAGAGAGGTAAACACTTTTTACCCAACGCTATGAACCAATGAGGTCAAAATATGACTAAATTTGGACCTCACTAGACATAGATCCCCTTAAGCCATCCTATCACCCTAAATCATAAATTGATGTCTTAAGGGGATCAAAGAATTTCTCAAAATTTGGTGAAGTTGCCCAAGGCAACCAAATTTAACAATAATAAGATCATGCAAGATTATAATATGAATGAGATTTCATGATCTAGGTTGGTCAGTTGAAACAAGAGCTATCCTAATCAACTGTTACACAAGAAAATGTTCTTCACTAACTTACAAGTTCATTATATTCCAAGGGACACCAAAACTTCACCCTAAGTTATGTAAACCCTAAACCCTAAACACTAAAGAATTCATTTTGTCCTAGGACCTTAAAATGAAATTTGGTTTCCTTAGGAAACTCCACCAAATTTCATTCCCTTAAGCCATGTAATTTTGTCGTAGGATCTTACTACATAGATCCCCTTAAGCTATCCTATTACCCTAAACCCTAAACTCTAAACTCCAAACCCTAAACCCTAAAGCCATCATTTTTTCTTAGGATCATAATGAAATTTGGTTGCCTTGGGCAACTTCACCAAATTTTATTCACTTGAGCCATATCATTTTGTCCTAGGACCTCACTAGACATATATCCCCTTAAGCGATCCTATCACCCTAAACCATAAATTGATTTCTAAAGGGGCCCTAATATGGAATTTCTTAAGGGGATCAAACAAGTTCTCAAAATTTGGTGAAGTTTCCCAAGGAAACCAAATCTAACGATAATAAGATCGTGCAAGATTATAATATGAATGCGATAAATCATGATCTAGGTTAATTAATTTGCAATTTAGGGTGATAGAATGGCTTAAGGGGATCTATGTCTAGCAAGTTCCTAGGAAAAAATGACATGGCTCAAGTGAATAAAATTTGGTGAAGTTGCCTCAGACCTTAATGAAATTTTGTTGCCATGGGCATCTTCACCAAATTTTATTCACTTAAAAGCCATGTCATTTTGTACTAGGACCTTACTACATAGATCCCCTTAAGCCATCCTATTACCCTAAAACCTAAATCCTAAAGTCTAAACCATAAACCCTATAGCATTCATAAATTGTCCTATATTAATATTTAATTGTATTTTCATTCAAGTAACATGCCTTAGACATAAATGAGGCTTACATATTTTATCATTTGTATTCAATTAGGCCATTTATATTGAATGGTTTAAAGGTATTTCCTAAACATGTATCTTACATTTTGAAATTACAAATCTAATGCAGGTTCACTCATATCTTAAAGATCACATGGATCGATTCAATAATATTCACAATCCACCTCCATGCCATCCATCTCCACCACCTTCACCTCCACCTCCACCCACTCCACCTCATAACCCCCCACCTCCACCACCTAAAATTGATGGTGCTCGTTTGCAAGCACAAATCAATGCCAATGTTAGAACCATCCAAGATCAAATCAACATTATTCAAAGTGAAGAATGTGTCGCACCACCTGTGAGGATGTTTGAATCTAGGATGCAAACCCTTGTTGATGTTGTCAGGGCTATGGATGGGATCTTAGATGAGCATCGACAATGACTAGAGGAGAGGATAACTTCTAATTTTGAAAAGGAAAACACAAAGAAATGAAGAGATGCAGTAGAGAGCCACAATAGTTTCTAAATTAAGACAATGATCTTAAATAGTTATGAATTTATGAATTTGGTGAACGATGGATATTTTGTGTGATGAATTTATAAATTTGGTTGGATGGATATTTTTAGTGACATGAATTTATGATTTTGGTTCTAGATGGATATTTTTAGTGACGTGAATTTATGATTTTGGTTCTAGATGGATATTTTTAGTGACATGAATTTATGAATTTGGTGGAATTTATGAACTTATAATGATGAATTTATAATAGTATATATTTTATGACTATCTACTAGATCATGATTTCTCCTGTTGGAAAATTGTAATATATATGTGTGTGTGTGTGTTAGACATAAAATGAGCTTTTTGTGAATGTTTCAAGTTTATTGTTTAGTATGTACACATGTATTAAAAGTGCATATACTTCTTAAATTTTGAAATTTGTATTTATGTACATAGTTTAGTTTAATCATGTATGCATGCAAATTATGCATCATATTTTTTTATTTTAAATGTATGTACATGTTAAATTTTGAATTTTGTATGCACATGCTCATGTTCAATCAATGTATGTGCGTGTTTCAATTTTATATGATCTTAATATATGTATGCACATCCTATTTAAAAAAAATTGCATGTGCATTTCAAATTTAACTATTTCTTGTAATTTTTTAAGTTTGTATGTTAATTTTGTATAATAAATAATGCAAGTGCACATTTATATCTCATATCATGGATGATTTTAACATTGATGATATCATCAATCCACCACCTCAGCCACAACCATAGCCACATCCCCCTCCACCTAATATGCCACCTCCAGCGCCTGTCGCATCTGATGAGGCTCACTTGCAAGCACGCATAAATGATCAAGTTGCATCCATACAAAATCAAATCAATGCTATGTAGAGTCAAGCATTGATTCCACCACTTGTGAGACGTTTTGCATCTGTGATGAAAAATGTTGTGGATTCCATCAAGACCATTTATTATGATCTAGATAGGCATCGAAGAGACAGAGAACATATCAGACAATTTTATGCTGACGGTCTCTCTTAAAAACAAATTTTAGACCTTAAAATAATGAAATCCCACCTAGCCCCCTACTTTCTTGACCCCGTTACTCAACAGCTCATCCCTCCCAACAAATTGAGAATATCCATGAGGTGGTGCATACATCCACAGATGAGTGCACATTTTTGGGATCAATGGTATATGGTTTTTGATAGTCCCCCACATGCTAATTGGGAGTGCCCATTGTATTTTTAGAGAAAACTGTATGTAGAGTTTGTTATGGGGAAAAAGCCCAATTATTTTGATTTTAAATCATTTTAGGGTGTTGGTGGCAACATGACACAACAAAGGTTAGGGGAAAGGGTTGATCCCCAATTCCCTGTGCATGCACAACCCCTTGTTGTTGCTCCTAGTCCTCCCATTCCCGCACCTGTGCATCATCGATCTCTAGTCTCAACATTAAGTTCCCTTAGTACACTCATAGGAGACCTTGATCAACATTCTTCTGCAATAGTAGGTGGGGACCATAGAGACAATGATGATGGAGGATTTTTTTATGGAGCTGGTCCAGGAGTGTCGAGGCTCGTCCCCCATATATGTGCTAGTTATCATCAAGTATGCTATGGACCTGATCAGGCCACATCTTGTTTAGGTGGATGTGGAGATTCTGGTCTTTCATCTAGTCATATCTGTTCATTTGTGGAGTTTCTTACAGAAAACCATCACCTTGAGGACAGTATGACACGGGTATAAATATGCATCTACACGTTCATTTTATAAGAATTTTGATGAATGTATATATCAAAGAAAAGTTTGCAATACATTTTAACAATCAAACTATTTGGTGTACATATGACACTAATGATGGGGCAATCATCTGTTCCACAAGTACATACATCGATACGATTCCTACTTGGAAACCCTTATGGGGTATTTTGATTTCAATTTTTAAAATTATATATGAAATGATTTTTAACTTGAGTTTTAAATTTATAATTGAATCACATATATGTTTGAAATATTTATGTTGGTTTAGGCGATTCAATCGGCTTCCACGTCGATTCCACCCGAGGGATTGTCGAGCACTCCTCCACTATCAGGTATCATAGATCAGAGGCAGGTATATTTATCTTGTAACTTGTTTAAATTTTATATTAGTATACTTACAATTATGAATTTTGAATTCACTATATATGAAATACATGGAAGTACACTTGTAAATATTATAAGCGTTAAATGTATATGTATATATGTCTAGGTTGATACCACAATGAGAATGGGCATCAGGAAAACATTAGATTTTGCGGCTACTCGTGAGGCCTCTAATTTTTAGGTTGTTTAAAAAAAATTCTACACAAAATGTGCGAACTTGAATATATACATATATATATATACCTAATTCAAGCATACATGCTTTAATTTTGATCTTGTAGGACTTTGTTAGTGTGAATTTTAGCCCTAACCCAGACATAGTTACACCTCCAGGAGGACATGCAGAGCAGGATCTAGATCAAATGGTAATTTAAATTTTTAATTATATTTAAATTCAATTATAAATTATATATTCTAAATACAACTTTAATTTTTAATTTTAAATTGAAAATATATAATATGAGCTAATAGATGTTTAAATTATTTTTCTTTTATAGTATGAGACACATCTTATAGTTGAGCATGTATAGATAGGTCCTGGAGAAGAGGGTGCACAACCTCAGAATATGGTACAATTAAAATATGATAAATTATAAATTAAATTGAATTAAATCATTTTTAATTGTAGACTTGTGCATCTAATTTCAAATTTCTTTGTCTTGTTTATGTAGATTGATTCAGAGAATTTAGAGGTTGCTTCAGGTGCACCGAAGCATCTAGACTCAGATATGATGGTAATTTAATTTTATGATGAATTATCAATTAAATTATCATTAAATCATTTTTCATTGTCTTACATCTGATTTCATCTTTCTCTTGTATAGAGTGTTTCAGGTCATCCGCATACTCTGCATGGCATGAAGAGGTCTCTTGATTATAGAGACCTTAAGGGGATGTCTTAAGGGGTCATAATACAATGTCTTAAGGGGATGTCTTAAGGGGTCATAATACAATGTCTTAAGGGGATGTCTCAAGGGGTCATAATACAACGTCTTAAGGGGATTTCTTAAGGGGTTGTAAGGGGATGTCTTAAGGGGTCATAATATAATTTCTTAAGCGGTCATAATACAACGTCTTAAGGATATAATTGATTTAACAATAATTTATGCATGATATTTAGTGATTATACAATCAAATATAAAGTTTCATAGGAAAAAATGCACATTTAACAAAAAATATATATAGAATATCGATTTTGATACATAGAAGTACATAGAGTATGTTTAATTCTGTAAGTATGTATGTACATATATGTCATCTCAAAACAATGTTTACAAAATTTGGATATGCCATCTCAAGAACTTCTCAAACTCATGCCCAGAATGTAGTAGGTCTTCACACCACATGATATCAAAAAGGTACAAGCAATATCAATGAAATCATCAAAACATACATATTTTAATTTATATAAAACTATCTATATGTACACAACTCAAGTACCTGCATTTAAAATTATTCCACACATGTGTGTAGGTTGAATCTAGGCATCCTCTCCTTTTTGTTTCAAAGTATGAGATCAATGCAATGATGGATTAAGGATACAAAAAAGGAAAATAAATCAATTTTAACTATTAATGTACAAGCAATATCAATATGTAATCAAAACATGTATTTAAATATAATTTAACTAATAATTACCTATTTTTACCAAGTATTCCATGTTGTCTAGGTTGAATCTGTATGGACTAGATCCTTTTTGTGATTATTCCTTAAGGATCTATAAAAGGACAATTTAAATCAATTTCAACTAATAATACACTTGACCAATATCGAAACATGTATTTAATGTATTTAAAAGGACAATATAAAACTAAAACTATATTTACCTATATTTACTTATTCCATTGTACCATCTGCATCCTCTCTCTTTTGCAATGCATCTATGATTTCCTCATGCTCTTCCATATAAATTGTCCATAGCACTTTATTTGAAGGTCTTCCACGATACTGATCTAGTTTTATATTTGTTGCCACCACCAAATGTGAATAATGTATAATCTTTTTATGCATTGCATAATCTTCGAATGCAGGTAGACCATTCTTCCTTGTTAGGTATTTTCATAGCCAAGTGCCAACAACCACCATCGATCCTATTGGAAAACATGAAAACCATCATCAAATAAGTTCTCAAAATTTTCTTAAGGGGATCAAAGACTTGTTCTAAGAAATTGATTAAGGGGATCAAAAACTTGTTATCAAAATTTGCTTAAGGGGATGTCTTAAGGGGATCACCGTACTTGTTGGATAATGATAGCCATCATCATCTTCTCGAGGTGCTATTAACTTATGTTTAGTTTCCACACAACGAGCCAACCAATATTTTATTTGCTCTTCATTCCCCTCAAGTGTAACAACAACATACACATGTCCTGCAAACACAATTTGATTTAATATCTTGCGCATATCCATATAAATAATTTAGTATTACAAAATAACTTAATAAAGTGAAATAAATTGAATTAAAATTTCCTTCTTGTACAAGGTCTGAAACAAAGTCATAGTCTTCAAATTCAAACACTTGATCATTTCCCTCAATACTTCTTTCATATTGATCATGTGCTTGTGCAGGTGTCAACAATCTTTTCTCCCACTATTCAACCCATTCTGTATTTTCACATGCTTCCCAATCTCTTGAGATACAAAACTAGAAAAAAATGCAAGCTCCCTTGTCCAAATAGTCCATGTGCTTTTTTTTGAACTCCTAAATGAATTCCATTTAGTAGATCCACTGATTATCTCACAGCCAACTCTAGGTACAATGTTCTCTTCTTCAACCAACCAAAAGAATCGATGAATTGTAGACTACTCACTTGAACCAGGTGCAGATAATCTTGTATTACACCAATCCAAAATCCCACGTGCATATCTTTAAATTTTACTGCATCCTCAAATTTTAATTGTTCTCTAGCAAAAATTATTTTGACACACACACCAACTCCATCATGTTTTCCTTTACCATGCCCAGCTTCAAAAAAACTCCATATATGTTGGACATTAAGTTCCTTGTGAACCCTACTTAACCAATAGAACATTCGAGCAGTCTTGAACTGCCTCATACAATTATCTGACCATATGAGGTGTTCTTTCATTTGGATTCCTCTTTCTCTTAAATTTCTATAAAATATACTAAAACAGTATTGAACAAACTCTGACGAGTGTAACCGATTGTCACTCAAATAAAAATGATACTCCCTCAAAAAATTTCTATCATCCTCAGTGCTATCATCTGCATGTCTATAAACAATATGGAAAAACATAGCTACTTGCACTGAATCATAATACTGTGATTGAATTTCCTCTTGCAGAGTGAGAGTATAATTCTCTGCAAAATCAACCACTGAAAGTATAGTACCAATTGGAAATGTTTTTCTACATGTGTGAAATCGGCCATCAAGCCATCAAGCATGTTCAGAGTGCATGACATATTTTGGTACAATTTTAGACTTAAATTCACTCATAAACGCATGCACACTAACTTTTTTTGTAACTAAATCACAACGCTTTCCTATTTTTCCATCTTTTAAAGAATAGTGAACATTCTTAAATCTTTTAACATCTACGAATTGTTGTCAAAAATCATCATCAACACTTTCATGCATACAAATTATTAAGAATGAAAAATTTCCACACTTAATTCATTGTCCAGAAATACAAGAACTTAAATTAAATAATTTATCATTAGATCTTTCACAAAACAAACCTAAAATAAACTCCCTTATTGCTTCAGGTGGCATATTAATACCATAGTCCTATATAATCATGTTAGTATGCAAAGTACAACGTATATATCGAAAAACATCATAAAAATAAGGAAATTGAACATACGTTTTACAACAACAAGATATTCATTGCTTATTAATTTTTACATACTAGGGTTTACATTTTTCAAAAGACCTTTGACTTATTTTAATATTACCAGGTAACATTGAATCACCATAAAATTTTCTATAAAATTCAGTTTGTGTTGTATCTAATAGGTGTTTTGGGTGAGGATCACGAACTTTGGACCCCACCCTTAATTTTAAAACATCTCTAGCATTAGATGAAACCCTAGTATTATCATGCCAATATTTTTTGATCAAAGATTCAATTTCAACATTCAATTTCACATCAGACCTTGGGAGTTGACCACTGAAACTCCAACATTGGTTGATAGGATCATTTTCTATACTTTATCTTCTTTTGGCCACTCTTAGCCATGTTTTATGATTTATTTTTAAAACTTCACTAATATTTCCTACCATTCTTTTATTCAAAGTTGCTTTATTAACTATAGCAGTTGTTATAACTCTTCTTGTTGTGTTTTTACCTTTAGATCGACTATTTTTCCCAATAGATTGAATGGCACTAGAAACAGTAGACATAAATTTTTTTAATGATTCATCTTTTCTTTTTGGTTTAACATAAAATCCTAACCTTTTCATTAATTTCCTCATTTTTTTCATTCTCATCAATTGCATCATTACTTGACATTGAAATGCAATTTTTTTATGATAAAATAATTTGTTGTATATTCCATTTGCATGTGTTCTTATTTTCCTCCAAGAAATTTGACCAGGAAGATTATAGAAAACACCACTTCCAATTTGAAATTTTTTTTTCATTAAATTCAACATCACATTCTAGATTTTCATCTTCATCTTCATTTTTATCTTCATCTTCATTTTCATTTACATTTTCATCAACAAAACGGTTTTCATTTTCATTTTCATCAACAAAACAGGTTTTGTTTTCATTTTCAACAAAAGGATCATTCTCATTTTCATTTGCAACAAAAGATTTTTCTTTTTTGTTTTCAAAAAATTGTATAAAAGTTTCATCTCTCCGAATATCATCAATGTCAACATCACTAAGTCCAGCATCTTGTAAAACTTCTACATACAAATTTACCATTTCAATAACATGTGGATTTGAAGACGTACTTGGATTTGTGCATATTGAAACATTATCCATAGCATTGAAAGAGGGATTTGAAGGCATAGTAGAACTTGTTTGTATAATCATATTCTTCTCCAAATTGACTCCTTGCAAATTAGTTTCATCTACAACCATGGTCTCCTCAATGTTTTCATCTTCAATAGTTGTGGAATTGGATGCTCCACCATCATTCATTGATTTAATTCTCATTCTTCTTTATCTTTTTCTTTGTCTCTCCTTCTCTCTCTTTACTTCAAATTCTTGAGGAGTCAATGTCTTCTCTTATTATGAGCTTTATCTCCCATGATTATAAAATTATCAAGCACAAATGAATGTCAATAGTGAAATTCTTCAAAAAATTCAATCCAAATTGGAAGTTGAAGACCTATTAGGAAAAAATTCTTCCTCTTGTGTTCCTCAAAACAAGTAGAAAACTAGCACAATTCCACTTTAATTTTTTTTCTTCATGCCTCCTTTGAAAAATTCAATCCATATTGCAAGTTGAAGACCTTTTTTTCCTCCAAACAAGTACAAAACTAACATAATTCCAATTAAAAAACAGTTTGCTTGATGCCTCCTTTTAAAAAATCAATCAAAAATCAAGTTCACCACTTGTAAAGACAATAAATCATGAAAAATAGCTCAATTTTACTGCTCTCGGCCGTACATGTGAAGTTGCAGACTTCACAATCATTTTTGACAATAAATTTAAATAAAAGAAACGAGATCCCGTTTATAAAACGTGATCCTGCTTATTAAAAATGGGATCCAATTTTATAATCAGGATCTCGTTCCTCTGTATTAAATATGGGGACCATTGAAAGGGAATCAGGATCCTGTTTTATAAATGAGATCACGTTTCCCTTTGAACGGTCACGACATTTAGTATAGGGGAACAAGATCCTGATTATAAAACAGGATCCTGTTTTTAATAAGTGAGATCCCATTTTCAAAAATTTGAAATTGGATTTTCTTTGTGGTCGGGTTTCTACCTACTATTTTGGTTCAGGAAAAGCATTGGGAATTTGAACCTAGGCCTTCAACCTAGTTTGACCTGCAAGTTGAAGGTCCTAACAATGTCAAAGAAAAATACCAAGTTTGGACATATGGCTAACGACTTTTTTTGCAGAATTTTTTGACAAAATTAAAACCCATTTTAGATGAGAACGCAGATTCAAAATATGAAATTTTTCTTACAATTGGATTATTTTTTCTATTTTTTAATTAATTTCTAATAAAACTGGTCCATAAACTTTAAATATCAGGGTTTTTTACTATTTTAATAACTTTTGATCAACATAACATTTTGATAAATAGATTGCACGAGAACAAACTTCAGAAAATTCTATTCAATTTAAAAAATAAAAATAAAAAAATGATAAGTTTAGGTCATCTTATGCGTGTCGTACATGATTTTTCAAAACGAAAAAATATGCCCAATAAAAATTTAACAAAAAAATAATAATTCAATAAAAAATTACAAAAAAGTATTGAGAACAAACTTCAGTGAGTTACTAAACTTTTCCCAAAAGGATTTAGAAAAATACAATAATTTAGGTCAAAATATGGATGTCGTACATGTGCATGGTATGGTAAAAAAAGTGACTTTTAAATAGAGGTTTTTAGAAACGCCTATTGAAACTCAATTTGTACAATCTGGGTATTGAAATAAATTGCATATTTGGAAACTAGACTCTGAGTACTAAATTTTATGATTAGTGATTTGTTTGAAGATTCCATCTCTAAGTGCTTCAAATTTTAAGGTCAAATGTGTCAAATTCTGAAAATCAAGAAAAACACTTCCACTTTTTGGCCAAAAAGTTGACTCAACTTTTTGCCAGCACCCACATATAATAAGTCTTTTGTGATCAAATTCTCTCCATAGATAGGATCAATTAATATCCCATTAGTGGGCTTATTATTGATTCATCCAGCTATGTAAAGAGGACCATCAAGTGAACATTTAGGTATGTCATTTTGTGAGAAAGCAATATCAAGAGGTTGTCTAGTCAAGCCCTTACGAGGTCTAGCTTCGATAAATTCTATCACATTCTCCATTGGAGGTAATTACATATGATCACAATCCATCTTAACATTGTTCTTAGTTTCAGTAGGAGGATTTTTTGTGGCATGTATGTTACTGTTGTCTTGTTTGTTCAAGTACTCCTGAAGGAAGTAACTAAGGCTACAAATTATTTGTGTTTCATTTCAAGTTTTAAGAACTTTCCTTAGGTTTTGTATGATAGGAACCAAGCTAATGTCAATGCATTCACTATGGATATGGGCTTGTAAGTTTTCTAGTTGTTCATCTAGCTTGTCAATGACATCATGCACAATTATTATAGGAGGTGAAGCCATAGGAAATGAAGTATGCAAACTATGAGCCATGGAGGGTTGATTCTCAACACTATCAAAAAGAGAGTTAGAGCACCCAAGATCCATGATAAGTGAGAGATCACTGGATGAAATGAGCCTTGAACTACATCTTACAATAGTATTGTGAATATGACACCAAGTTGTAAAGCTCATGCAAGTTTTACAAACCTAGTGTGCAAACCCTAGGATGGAAATGCAATTTTCAAAGTCTAAGCAATGCAATTTACTGATCAAACAATGTAATAAGCGGAAAATGAAATGCTTTGATGTAATTTTCAACTTTTAACAATGCACTAAAATGAAGCAATTTAAGCTAAATGCAATGAAATTGAGAAAACAACAAATTAGGAAACTAAAACAACAAGATAGTGGCACCAAAAAGAAGCTAAAAATTGAGATTTTAATGTCCTGAAATTGCAAAACTGTAGCTAACAAGGACTCATTTTCCAATAAGGGTGAATGGGTCTTGGTTAGGTCTTTCTGGGATTTTTCTATGGAATTGAAAGTCAATATTAATGCTTTTTCAGATGCTAAAAGCATCAGGTCAGACCTGATCATGGACCTATTCTCTAGTAAAGGAAAATGGGTCTTGGTAAGGTCTCTTTGAACTATTTTTTAATGATTTGGAAGTTCTCATATATATCTTTCAATTCCAGGTTGTAGACAGTGAAATACAGCTTTAGATTTTCTAGAAATTCAATGCAAAAATGCAATACAAATATGAAATGGAAGACCTAGTGTGAAATGCAATTGAATAATATCTAAATAAGATGTAAAGTGACTAATTTTTTTTGTAATTTTCAGATTTAAGAAGTGCAAAACAATGCAAATCTAAACCCTATATGATAATGCAAGATTTCAATGCAAAAGAAGAAACCCTAATTCAATGCAAATCTAAATGCAATGAATGCAATGTTTTAAATTAATATACAATGAGAGACTCTAAAAATTAGAAAATTGCAATGTTGAATGAGTCGGGTTCACCAAAAATGATGAGGGTGAAAATAGAGTCCACCCTAATGAATGAGAAAAGAGATGGCCATTTATTTTTTAATGCCCTTATCACTTCAAATTATGCAAAATAAGATGCTAATAACAACCAAAAATGTAATCTAACTATTATAGCAACTATGAGGGAAGTTTTTAGATCATGAAAAGCTATGTACCTGGCTAGAAAGTTTTTTTTGAGCTATGGAGGACTCATTCACCTTCAACAGTGAATGGGTCCTTTTAGGGTTTCAGAAAATTGATTTCAGGATCCTGTTCCTTTATTTTTACACTCTTAATTTCCTCGTTTTCAAGTTTTTGGAAGCTTGTAATCAATTTTGTAGAGCTCTTTCCATGATCTTGCACTTTGAATGATAACTTTTGCAACTTTGCAACTTTGACAACTTTGCTCCAAATCTTGCTCAACTTGATCTTCAACCTATAAATCTACAATCACACACTCAAGGGCAAGAAAACTTGTTGATTTTTTAGTGAATGGGGGTTTTCCTCAATCAAACCCCTTGTAGGTAATTAAACCAAATGATGAAATGAAGGAAATGAAGCATGAATGTGAAATAATGTAATTGATATCACCTTGGATTTTTTCTTGTGAAACAAATCTGCCAACAATCATGGAGTTGCCATGAAGAATGTAGATCTAGGATCCTTGAATATGATATGAACAATAGTTGCAAGTAGATCTTCAATGCTACATACACTTCTTTAGCTCAACAACATGAATGCATTACATCCTTGACATGATGATATGACTTTGAATCTCTATAATAAACACTTGAAAATTTCCTTGAAATGCCTTGAGAATGCCTTTGAAATGCTCTATAATGCTCTTGTAACGTATTAGGATGCTCTCTTGAAAATATTAGGTGAAACTATGAGAATTAACCCATTATTTATACTAAATTAGGATATTGACCCCAAAATTCAAAGAACTAAGGATGACACCAAATTTGAAAAGAAAGGTAATTAAATTCCTACTAGAATGAAATTAAAAAATAGGGGTCTCATTAAGGGAGGACCCATTCACCACCAAAGGCGAATGGGTCTTGGCTAAGTTTCTAGGACCAAGCTTCAAGGAGCTGAAAGAAGGCCAAAAACCCATTCTAGATCAATTGAGAAAGGGGGGTCCTATTATGGGAAGATCCATTCACCATCAAGGGTGAATGGGTCCTAGATCAACTTACCAGGACCAAAATTTTCTCAATGAAATAATTTTTTATTTAATTTATGATTGTCGAAATAGATCTTTGAGAGGTGTCAAAATTAAGGCCTAAATAGGGGATTAATAACTCCACCTAACCAAAATGAATTATGACCACCTAGATAAATGTGAAATTTCTTTAAAATACTTTACAACACTTAAACAAGGCACACATTATGTATATTTTATTTAGAAAGGGGCCCATTAGGCTTAATTAAACAAATAAGTCCTAGAAAAGTGTGAAAGTGTGTTACAAAACTTTACAACACCTTTGCAACAGAAAAATTAAGGCATGTTTTAATCAAATAAAGCTCCTAAAATAGTGTGAATGTGTACAAGACATTACCAAACCACTCCAAGACATCACTAGTTCACCTTTAATGTCAATTATCAAATCACGCAAGAAAAATACTACTTTTTCTGTTACTAGAATGGTTTAAGGGTATCTAGGGGTTGAGAGTTTAGGGTTTAAGGGTTTAAGGGTTTAAGGGTTGAGGGTTTAAGGGTTGAGGGATAAGGGTTTAAGTTATAGGGATGAGGGTAGAGGGTTTAGGGATAGGGTTTAGGATTTAAGGTTTAAGGGTGTAGGGTTGAGGCTTTAGGGTTGACGATTAAGGGATTAGGGTTTTGTCCCATAGAAAAATGGTCCCTTTTCATTTTCATGGCCTTTTAGGTCTTGTTTCATGGTATTTTAAATATTTTTCTTTGATTTTATGTTGAAACATGGCTTGAACATGCATATTTAGGTACTGAAATTCAAATAATGATGTCTTGTGAAGGTGTTGTGAATTGTTGTAAGACATTAATTTATACATTCTTATAGACTCTATTCATTACAATTTCACCTAAAAATCACCATTTTACACATCATCAAGTCCTATTTTGAAGTGTTGTAAAGTATTGTTACAATATTTCACACTTTGCTAGGCACAACTTCACTATTTATCTCTTCTTATGACTTAATTGACCCCCTTTATGCCCTCATATGCTTTAATTAAGTGTATTTTCGGATATTATCCTGACAAACAACATTAAATGAATCTTAATTCCCAACACTTGTTTCTAGGTCCTAGGTAGAACCCATTTTCCATGGGTGGCGAATGAGTCCCCCTTGACCCCAAATTCAAAATATTTTAAATTTATTTTTAGTATTTTATTAAAAATCACTTGATGTCAGCCTGTGATGAGGTATGAATGGGAAAAAACAACACAAGATTGTATAAATAGGCATTTTTCATCTCATTTTACATCTCTCTTCATTCAAGCATTCAATCTCCTACAATCTCATTCATTCAAGCAATCTCATACAAGCATTCAAGCATCTTACAACATATTTTCAAGCAACATTCAATCACTTTGAAGCATCCATTGACATTACTTTAGACTTGCATTATCAAGGGTTTGGTGAGTTAATAGCATTTTCATGTTTTTATTTTATCTTTCCTTTACATTTCATTATTCTATTAAGGGTTTGATTACTTCAAGTGGGGTTTGACCAAGGAAAACCCCTATTTGCTAACCCTTAACCATTTTCCCCTCTTGAATGTGCGTTTGTAGACTTAGGTATGCAGATTTATCAAGCATTTATGTGTTGAAAAGTGGAAAGTAAAGTCAACTAGGTGTTTCAAGTCAACTTAAGTATATTTCAAGCTTGAAGAGAGTTTTTTGTCTGTTTCCCACATAATTGACTTCGACAACCCGACAAGCAAACATTTCTAGATCTGGTGTTGCTAAGTTGTCTTCTGATTTTCCAGAATTTTGGGAGAGGACTAATTCGCCATCAGTGGTAGATGAGTCCCACCTTAGGACTAAAAATTTGAGTTTTGTCAGATTCCGGATCCTAACTGTCAGAAACCAATTCCTGACATTGTTTTACCAAGAGGAGGACTAATTTGTCACCCTCAGAAAATGAGTCCCACTGTGAAAAAATAGTAGTTTTCATCAGCATCCAAAACACTCTAGAATCATCATATTTCATCTAGGTGCACTTATATTCATCCCTTCTCTTTTTGTTCTGCATATTTCATTCATTTAGTTCATTATTGCATTACACAATGCGTTTTCAACCATAGCTTAAATTGCACTTTTGCATTCATTTTAATTCATTTAGATCAATCAATTACATTTAGTTTACTTCATTTAGGCATAACAACATCACACATAACATTAATTGAATTAACCCCATGCATTTTTTGGTCCTATCTCTCTCCTTTTAGGTGAAAACCATAGAAGAGCTAGAGTTGTCCATAGTGACCCAAAAAAAAATAGGGTTCATTTTGGTGAACCCAAATTTTGAACACTTTGCATTTTTGATTTCATTCTCATATTGCGTCCTAGTTTACATTTCCATCAATATTTAATTAGGTCATTGTTTTGTTTTTTCATTCTAGGTATTTCATATTGCATTAGTGAAAACTTCATTTAGATTTCATTTTTGCATTGCATCTCATTGAAAAAAGTAAAAATATGCATTATGCATTATGTATTTGTACTTGGATTCTATAAAACATTTAAATCATCTTAAATTTTTTGAAAAACACAAAAAAAATTGCATCCTGGGACTCATTCACCACCCTGGGCAAATCAATCCCTCTGCACTTTTTAGACATTATTTCTAGCATTTTTTTGGCATTTTCCTACATTTCTATTTTTTGTAGTTTGTTCTCTATTATAGTTATTAGTCTTTTTATTATTTGCATTTAAACATCTTAGATTACCTTGCATTTGACTTCCACCCTTCCTTTGTGGTACTTGTATGAGTGCTTGGTTTCCCGTTGATAATGCTTTAGTGAGAATAAGTTCTAAACTCATGGCTTCCGATGATAACACTTTCATTGTGGACCTTTGGATCTCATGAGCTCCTACTCCTAGTATAGACAATGATACATTAGGAATTGATCATACCACTTCCATGCCTTCACCCTTCCATCCAATGAATGTTGACACCAAAAAAAACTCTCTTCCCTAAGACAAGGTCATTAGTAAGTCATGAAGAATTTGTACAATTACAACAATACTTGACACTTGAAAACATTTCTGAAACTACCATACTTGCCATTGATAATATTCATCATTTGATTGAAAGTGATGAAGGCTTGCAAGTGATGAATAAAATTATTGAGGTTTACAATACACATGCCTCTTCCAATACCCAATCCACAAACATTCTTGTACTTTCCAAGGAGGACCTTCAATTCCTCCCCCTTCAACCATAGCATCTATGCCAACTTAAATACCAATTCGCAAGTCACTACAACTATGCAACATTTTAGTTATATGGCTCCTTCCTTTGCAATTCCACCTAACATTCCTACCTCTCTTATGGCGTCGCAAGTCCCTTCCACCACCTTCACACCCCTTATTATTCCTTTCACATCCCCTAACATCACCTACACTCCATCACCATTTTCTCTTCAATCTCAATCTACATACCCCAATCCCATTATTACACAACTCCTTACTACCATTTCTTCCATGCAACATCAACTTTCCAACATTAGTCAAGGTCAAACCACGCCACCCACATATCATTTCCGTAGTAGTCCCCTATCCTTAGAAATCTTATGTACCCCGATGCCACAAGGGATATAAATGCCTCAATTTGAGAAATTCAAAGGAAAAGGAGACCCTATCAATCATGCTAATGCTTACACAACTTTATGTAGTGATTTTTTCCTTGATGAGAGACTTTTAGCCAAGCTTTTTCCAAGAACCTTGAAAGATACTACATTAGAGTGGTTTTCCAACTTACCTAATCATTCTATATGTTCCTTCAATGAACTTGTGGATGCTTTCATAAGTAACTTCCAAGTACACATGACACCTAAGAAAACAATGGCTAACCTCATGTGATGTAGAAAAAAAATAGATGAAAAATTCATGGATTTTATCTCAGGATATCAATCCTTGTATTCCCAAATCGATGTCAAGATTCCTGATGTGCATTTGCAAAAGAAGTTTATCAAAAAACTTGCACACATATCTTCAAGATAAGCTAACTATGATGAAATTCCCTTCGTTTATACATTTATGCACAACCTTGTGTGAATCTCATAACTCAGTTTCAAGTCATGATTCAAAATCCACTTCTCACCGAGCTAAAAAACCTGAACACAACAATCAAAACTTTCGCAAACCAAATAGAGGCTTTTTAAAATTTAATCCACCTCCTCAACAACAACCACAACCAACCCAACAAAATAAAAATCAAGTGGAATTTGTTAAGGCAATGGTGCCCTATCATTATGGGGACCCCAATAGACAGTTTACTCCCCTACCCAATACTCTCCATAATACAATGAACCAATTAATTCAAAAATGCATGCTCACTTTGCCACCCATTCGACCACTTGATCCAAATCAGCCATTACCACCTACATTCAAACCTAATGCTTATTTTCATTTTCATCACCAAAATGGACATGACACTGAACATTCCAAGTGTCTAAAACAATTGGTTCAAGACCTAGTTGATTCAGGACATTTAACCATTATGGGTGTTAATGATAAAGGAAATAAGTTTGTTGCACCCCCTAACCAAAATTTACAAATCTTCACCAATCCTATGCCTAAACACACTACTTCATTTGTCAAGGCTAGTGAACCTTCCAAACCTGATGTAATGACTGCTGATACAAATCATGAACAAGATGATAAAACTCCAATTGTTACCCAAGATCATCCTATGGATATACTTGTGGGTGCGATAGACATTATCCCTCGAAAGGGCCAAACCACTAAATCTCTTGATGTCACTTTTTCTACTAAAGACATATTACAAAAACTTCTTGATGGTCCTCTCTGCATAGCTAGAAGAATCTATGATAAGCCCACTAATGGGATATTAATAGATCCCACTTGTCGCAAGAACGTGATCATTGAATATTTTCTTGTATTACATGAGCTATATCAAGATGATTATAATAAACCAACTACATGGATTAAGACACATACCAGTTTCACATGCCCTACGATTGGATCGATCACACTCCCTTTACAAATAGGACCTATAACTTTGGAGGTAAACTTTTCAATTGTTCCATAATCTAACCAATTTCGTTTGCGGCTAGGCCACCCTTGGCTTCGCTCAATGAAAGCAATCTCATTAGTTGTTCACAAGTGTTTGAAGTTTCCACATGGCAATGAGGTATTCATCGTACACCATAGTGGCTTTAATCTTTTATCTTCCAAAGGTAACTTGTCATTAGAAACCTTTTGTCCTGAACCCATGGAACCCATTACACCTCGAAAGGACTTCTTTTTCATAGTATATCAAAAGTTCAAAGCCAAGAAAATAACTGAATTATCTCTTTGTGGCATGTCCCCATCCACTTCCACACTTCCCATCATAGATGAAACCATGCTTCAACCCGAATCATACATTGAGCAAGGCATACAACATTTTGAACAACCACCCTTAGACATTTCTTTGCCATTGTCTAAACGACCAAGAGAAATTGAAACTAATCCTATCATACGTCCTCATGTTAAACAAGTGTACAAAGTAAAAGAGAAAGTGGTTGATTTGTCTTCTTCAGCTTCTTCTATTCTTCCTTTTTTGGAACTATAAGAACCTATGTTGAATCAATCCACTCTTACACCTCAACAACTCCAAAACCTCATTAACCAAAATAGTGTTGCTAGGGAACATCGACATCATCGTCGTCTCCTTACTTGTCAATTTGGCATAGAAGAAAACAAAGAAAATCTACCTCCACCTTTGAAAGAAGCAATAGATGACCACCCTACCTCTCCTGACCCACCACCTAATAATCCAATCCAACCTTCACAACAACTTGAACCAATCCAACAACCAAAAAATTTGATACATCCTTCTTTAGAAATGATCCTTCATCATCCCGTTGTCATTAATCTTGATGATGATGATGATGTGGAGATGGCCAAAATTGATGAAGAAATACACAATAATTTAAACTCTTTATTCTCATCCACAATGACATTAAAAGATAAATCCTCTTCATCAAGTGAAGAACCTGGTACAACTCCTAGTTCGACACCTGCAATTCTTCCTTTGGATGGTCAACCACCCTCGCATTACACTAAACATGATTGGGAGGTGAATGACTTGTTCGATGGTTGAATTGCATTCACCTTGCTAAAAAAATTTATTGTTTCTTTTATTTTTCTTTCATGTGTGTATCGTGTTCCCTCGTGACGTGTGTTTGATGTTCCCTCTCTTTGTACACTTCTTCTATTTGTACCTCTATTCTTTTAATCATTATTCTTTGTCTCTTTGTCTTTTCTTTTAGTTTTGTGTTTTCCATTTGGGGATGACGTAAAGCATAGAGATGCCCTATGTCTCTTCCATGTTGACCCAAAAGGTCCTTGTCTTTTCTTTTCTTTTGTGTTTTCAGTTTGGGGATGACACAAAGTGTACAGATGCCCTATGTCTCTTCCTTTTTGACCCAAAAGGTCCTTGTCTTTTATTTTATTTTTTGTTTTCCATTTGGGGATGACACAAAGCATAGAGACGCCCTATGTCTCTTCCATGTAAACCCAAAAGGTCCTTGTTGACTCAAAATGGACTTTCTTTTTCCTTAGTTTTCGCTCTCTTTGTGTCATTCTTCTAGTTCTACATGTATTTGGGGAATGATGACAGTTCTGAGCTCTTTCATAAACACACTGCAACAATGAACATACTAACCCAAAATCCATAGATCCTTTATGTGTTTGGTGTGCTTTATTTTATGGGGGACTCCCTTTCTTCTTTTTTTTCATTTTACTTGACATGACATAGCCTAACTTTGAAACATGTGACTTGGCATAGGGCTTTCCAAGTTGGCTCTCATGTCTTGTTTTCCTTTCTTCATTTTCTTTTCTTCTCCAATTTAAAGTAATTTCTCACAAAATGATGTGTCACAATTCCTTTAAAGTGGGGGGCATATATTACCATTAATTCATTTTCATTCTTGGTTCCTAGTGTAGCCTTGTCGTTCGCATGATGCATTTGTCACTTTGTGGATGACATTGGGTGTGATATCCTTCATAAGTGTGATCTATCTTAGCATATTGCATTCCTCTTGGTGGTTTTATGTGATGCACTACATCCCCTAAGTTGTGAATATACTATTCTCTGATTGGTCCTCTCTTGGAGACATTAGAAATAATGCTCCCTAAGTGACTGACCTTGCATAAACTTAACAAGACTCCTTAGAACATCTTTCACATTTTTTCATTTTTTGCCACCTTGCATAACACAACTTGCATGATTGTGGCACTTTGTCTTTTTAGCATTTGTCTTTGTGGCACCTTGTTAAAGTTATCAATGGGTATAACTTTAACATGGTTGAGTGGGAATCCCACCTAGCGACATGACTTTTCCCCTAGACACTTTATTTTTTTTGTGAGTGCATACCAACTACAATATGTATCTTACCTTTTTGGGCCTTCTCGCCCCACATAAAACTAGTTTTGTGGCCCTAGAGTGAGTACATTTGGGATTTCTCACCTGGTGGACTATCTTGTTTTTTGTCACCCTAGACTAAGTACACATTCTCTTTTATCCTAGATCTTATCAACAACTAGTTGGATTAGTGATTGAAGCTTCATTCAGTTCATTTCAACACTT
Source organism: Sequoia sempervirens (assembly GCA_007258455.2). Taxonomy (NCBI): domain Eukaryota; kingdom Viridiplantae; phylum Streptophyta; class Pinopsida; order Cupressales; family Cupressaceae; genus Sequoia; species Sequoia sempervirens. The sequence goes on along the minus strand of VDFB02000007.1, from coordinate 93,820,033 downwards.
GTTCCTTTTTTCTTATGCTTAGTTTTCCATGGGATCTACATCCTAGGGGCTTGATCATCTCTCTTGATTGTTGTCATTCCATCTTGCTAATGTAAGTGCATTTGAACCATCCTCTTAATGTTCATGGCTACTTTAGTGTGAGTTTGAAGCAGGTTCATCCTCTCACTAAAGTGGGGGCTAAATGTGTCATAGAAAAATGGCCCTTTGTCATTTTCAATGCCTTTTAGGTCTTATTTCATGGTATTTGATATATTTTTCTTTTATTTTATGTTGCAACATGGCTTGAACATGCATATTTAGGTACTAAAATTCAAATAATGATGTCTTGTGAAGGTGTTGTGAAGTGTTGTAAAACATTTCTACATTCTTCTAGACTCTATTCATTACAATTCACCTAAAAATCACCTTTTTACACATCATCAAGTCCTATTTTGAAGTGTTGTAAAGTCTTGTAACAAGATTTCACACTTTCCTAGGCACAACTTCACTATTTATCTCTTCTTATGACTTAATTGACCCCCTTTATGCCCTCATATTCTTTAATTAAGTGTAATTTTGGATATTGTCCTGACAAACAACATTAAATGAAACGTAATTCCCAACACTTTTTTTTAGGTCCTAGGTGGGACCCATTCACCATGGGTGGTGAATGAGTCCCCCTTGGCCCCAAATTCAAAATATTTTAAATTTCTTTTTAGGATTTTATTAAAAGTCACTTGATGTCGGCCTGTGATGAGGTATGAATGAGAAACTACGACACAAGATTCTATAAATAGGCATTTTTCATCTCATTTTACATATCTCTTCATTTAAGCATTCAATATCCTATAATCTCATTCATTCATTCAATCTCATACAAGCATTCAAGCATCTTACAACATCTTTTCAAGCAACATTCAAGCACTTTGAAGCATCCATTAACATTACTTTAGACTTGCATGTTGTTATTTTATCTTTCCTTTACATTTCATTATTCTATTAAGGGTTTGATTACTTCAAGCAGGGTTTGACCAAGGAAAACCCCTATTTTCTAACCCCCAACCATTTTTCCCTCTTGCATGTGTGTTTGTAGACTTTGGTATGTAGATTTATCAAGAATTTATGTGTTGAAAAGTGGAAATTAAAGTCAACTAGGTGTTTCAAGTCAACTTAAGTATATTTCAAGATTAAAGAGAGTTTTTTGTCTATTTCCTATAGAATTGACTTTGGTAACCTGACAAGCATACATTTCCAAATCTTGTGTTGTAGAGTTGTCTTTTGATTTTCTAGAAATTTTGGGAGAGGACTAATTCGCCATTAGTGGTGAATGAGTCCCACCTTAGGACTAAAAATTTGAGTTTTTTTCAGATTTTGGATCTCGACTATCAGAAACCAATTCTTGAAACTGTTTTACCAAGAGGAGGACTAATTTGCCACCCTGGGAAAATGAGTCCCATTGTGAAAAATTAGTAATTTTCATCGACATCCAGAACACTCCAAAATATCACAGTTCATCTAGGTGCACTCAGATTCATCCCTTCTCTTTTTGTTATGCATATTTCATTCATTTAGTTCATTATTAATTTACACAATGTGTTTTCAAACATAGCTTAAATTGCACTTTTGCATTCATTTTAATTTATTTAGATCAGTCAATTTCATTTAGTTCACTTCATTTAGGCATAACAACATCACACATAACATTAATTGAATTAACCCCATGCATTTATGGGTCCTATCTCTCTGCTTTTAGGTGAAAAACCCTAGAAGAGCTAGAGTTGTCCATAGTGACCCAAAAATCTATGGTTCAGGTTTAAGGGTTGAGGGTTTAAGGCTTTAAGGTTAAGGGGTCAAGGGTTTAGGGTTTAAGGGATGATGGATTAAGGGATTACAATTTAAGGGTTGAGCGTTAAGAGATTAGGGTTTAAGGTCTATGGTTGATGTATTAGGGTTAAGGGTTTAATGTATAAGGTAGAGGGATTGAGGGTTGATGGTTTAAGGATTGAGGGTTTAAGGGTTGAGAGTTTAGGGGTTTAGAATTCAAGGATTAGGGTTGAGGTTTGAGGGTTTAACATATAGGTTTGAGGGCTGAGGGCTTAGGGCTTAGGGCTTAGGGTTGAGGGTTGAGGGTTGAGGGTTGAGGGTTGAGGGTTGAGGGTTGAGGGTTGATAGTTTACAATTGAGGGATAATGTTCAAGGTTGAGTGTATAAGATATAGTGTTTAGGGTTTAAGGTTGATGGTATAAGGCATATGCATGAGGGTTGAGGGTTTAGGGCATAAGTATAGGGTTGAGAGTATAGGGTGTAGGGTAGAGGTTTAAAGGTTGAGGGATAATGTTCAAATTTCAGTGTCTAGGGTTAAGTGTAAAGGGTTTAGGTTTAAAGGGTTTAAGGTTTAAGACTATCTAGTGGTTGAGAGTTTAGGGTTTAAGGGTTTAAGGTTTGAAGGATTAATGGTTTAAGGGTTGAGGGTTTAAGGTTTGAGGGACTAGGGCTTAGGGTACCATGTCAAGGGTAGAGGTTTTAAGGATAGGGTTAATGGTTTAAGGTTTAAGGGTTGAGGGTTTAAGGCTTTAAGGTTAAAGGGTTTAAGGTTTAAGGGTTGAGGGATTAAGGGATTAGGGTTTAAAGGTTGAGCATTAACATATTAGGGTTTAAGGTATATGGTTGATGTATTAGGGTCAAGGGTTTAATGTATAGGGTAGAGGGGTTGAAGGTTTAAGGGCTGAGGGTTTAAAGGTTGAGAGTTTAAGGGTTGAAGATTGAAGGATTAGGGTTGATGGTTAAGGGTTTAACGTATAAGGTTGAGGGATTGGGGTTGAGGGTTGAGGGTTGAGAATTTAAGGTATAGGGTTGAGGGTTCAGGGTAGAGGGTTGAGAGTTTATAGCCAAGGGATAATTTTCAAGGTTGAGTGTCTAAGATATAGGGTTCAGGGTTTAAGGTTGAGGGTATAAGGCATATGGACGAGAGTTTAGGGCATAAGCATAGGGTTGAGGGTATAGGGTATAGGGTAGAGGTTTGAAGGTTGATGGAAACTGTTCAAGGTTGAGTGTCCAAGGTTAAGTGTTGTAAACAAAGATTTTGGCACTCAAATGCTTTATTGTCCTTCTAGGGTTTTTCACCTAAAAGGATAAAGATTGGGAAAAAATGCAATGTATACATTCAAATATTAATGTAAATATGGATGCAATGTATCTAAATATGATTTATAAATGTAATAAACTGAAAGAGAAATGATTTATTAATGCTAAACCTAAGAAATGCAAAGTGCTAGAAAACACAGTGATGTATGCAAAAACACCTAAGAATACAAATAAATGATGAAATAATTAAAAAAAACTCAAGAGGTACACCTAGAATTTGAATTTTAATGCAAAGAGGCTCTAGAATCCTACAGATTTGATTGGAAATGTTGATTCGGACACTTACGCCAAGCTGGGCGACTTAGTCTAGTTTTGGGGAAAATTTGCAAGAACAAGAATCTGCCAATGGGTACTCAGAAATGTAAAAATCAATTTTCAAGCCTGGAAGTGGGACTAATTCACCATAGATAATGACTTAGTCCACCTAGTAATGTTTAGAATTTCATAACAAGATTTTGTAGCTTTTAGTCTACACTTCCTTCCTTGACAGGTGTTCGAATCTGAATCTAAAAAAAATGGGCTAAAAAAGGTCTCCAAGCTTTAATTAGGGATTTTTTGACTTTGATGACTATGAAACACCTTTTTGACACTTTCCTCTTTGACGAATCTGCATACAAGACTTGAAAACACACATGCAAAGAGGGGGAAAATGGTTAAGGGGTAGAGTATAGGGGTTTTCCTTGGTCAAACTCTAATTTGGTAATCAAACCCTATGAAATTAAATGAAATAAGAAGAGAATGATAAATAAACATGTAAATTCATAAACTTACCAAATCCTTGATGTTGAAATTTGAACATATGTAATGAAATGCTCCAATGGATGACTTGATTATGCTTAGATATGCTTGAATTCTTGAGAATTATTAAGTGAACGGATGCTTGAATGTTGGATGGATTAGGAGATTGTAGGGGATGAAAAATGAGGAGAAAACCCTTTTATACTTGATTTTCCATTATTTCCTGAAAATAACACATCATTGGCTAACCTCAAGGGTAAGAGAATAAAATCCTGCCAAGAAATTAAAATTATTTTGATTTTTGTGCCCAGTGGGACTAAGTTTCCCTAGGTGGCAACTTGGTCCCACCAAGACAATTTCACTGGGTGTCAAAAATTAAAGTGCATTAAATAAGGTTTAACAGGAATATCCTAAAAAATACACTTAAGTATGGCCAAAAAGTGCATTAAGTGGTCATTTAAACATGAGAAAGGGTTGATTTAGTGATGAAAAGTCTAGAAAATCATGATATTTTGTTACAACTCTTTACAACACTTTGAAATAAGACTTGGTAAATAATAAAAATGGGATAGTTAAGTGAATTATAATGAAAGGGTCCTAGAAAAGTGTGAAAGTGGGTTACAACACTTTTGCAAGACATCCTAGAAGTCTTAATGATTCACAAGGGTCTAAGACCTAATGTAAATGTGTTGGTCACATTACAACATTAAATCTAGGAAAAATCAAGCCAAAGTCCACTAAGAGGGCCTAAACATGAGAAAAAGTAGAAGGGTTACTTTTTTCGTGTCCACAGTTAGCCCCAACTTTAGTGAGAGGATGAACCTACTTCAAACTCACACTAAAGTAGTTGATCATGCAATCAAGAGGGGTTCAAATGTACTCATGCGGGTAAGATGAGACGACAATGATCAAGAGGGATGATCAAGCCTCCAAGATTAAGATCCCATGGCAAACCAAACATGAACACAAAGGGACACACATGAAAGTGATTAAAAGGAATGAAAGAGAGGAGTTGAAAGAAAGTTGGATCAAGCTTCGATTTTCTGTCCAACTCGTTGTGGATTAGATCTAGGATTGTTTGTTAGGAAAAGGAAATGCATACTCACTCTGGGGTGACGAAACTCATGGCTTTCCACTGGGTGAGAAGGCCCAAAAGGTGAGAAACATACACTCATGGTTGGTATGTACTCACAAACACATAGGAGACTATGGGGAAAAGTCATGCCTCGGAATGGGCTTCCCACTCAACCATATCAAAGTTATACCTCCTGATAACTTTAATAAGGCACCACAAAGAACAATGTCGTTTCATGCTTCATGAGACAAGAAAAGATTCATATGCTTAAAGGTCTCATGAACAAATGCAATGGCACCACAAACATACAAGTTGTGTTATGCAAGGTGGCCATGTAAATGCAAAATGCAAAAGATGGTTCAAATGAGTCTTGCTTAGTTCATGCGAGGTATATAACTTAGGGAACATTATGTCTAATGTCTCCAAGAGATGACCAATCAAAGAATAGAATATTCACAACTTATGGGATGCAGTGTGTCACATCAGGCTGCTAAGAGGAATATAATATGCTAAGAGAGATCATGCTTATGAAGGACACTATACCCAATTCCATCCAAAAAAGTGACAAACACATCATATGGAACAAGAAGGTTGCACTAAGAACAAAAAATAAGAATGTAAATGAATTATGCCAATGTGTGCCCCCACTTTAAAGGAATTGCTACACACTATTTTGTGAGCAATTACTTTAAAGTGGGAAAAGAAAAATGCAAAAAAGAAACAAGACATGAGAGCCAACTTGGAAAACGCATATGCCAAGTCATATGTTTCCAAGTAAGGTTACATCATGCAAATGAAAAATGGTACAAAGGAAAGAGGGGTTTCCCTCGAAAGGAACACACCAAACATATAATGGATCTATGGATTTTGGGTCAGTATATTTTTTGCTACAATGTTTTGATTAAAGAGCTCAGAACTATCATAATTCCTTGAATACACATAGAATTGGAAGAATGACACAAAGAGAGTGAAAACAAAAGGAAAAAGAAAGTCTATTTTGAGTCAACATAGAAGAGACATAGGGTGTCTCAACGCTTTGCATTGTCCCTAAAAGGAAAACACAAGCAAAATGAAAATGAAAAGGCGAATGAAAAGGAAAAGCTTGTGGGTCAACATGAAAGAGACATTGCGGTCTCAATGCTTTGTGTCATCCCCAAAAGGGAAACACAAAACAAAAGTGAAAATAAAAGAAAAATAAAAATACCTGTTGGGTCAACATGGAAGAGACATAGGGCATCTCAACGCTTTGCATCATCCCCAAAAGGAAAACACAAAACAAAGGTGAAAAAGAAAATAGAAAGACCTTTTGGTTCAACATGGAAGATACATAGGGTGTCTCAATGCTTTATGTCATCCCCAAAAGGGAAACACAAACAAAAGTGAAAAATAAAATAGAAAGACCTTTTGGGTCAACATGGAAGAGACATAGGGTGTCTCAACTCTTTGCATCATCCCCAAAAGGAAAACATAAAACAATAGCAATGCACAACATATAGAAGAATGAAGGTAGAAATAGAGGAATTGCACAAAGAGAGAGAACATCAAACGTCACATTATGGGGGAGCACGATACACAAATGCACACACAAAAGAAAAAGAAAAAGAAAAAGAAAGTGAAAAAGACTAGTAAGGAAAATGTGAGTCAACCGTCAAGCAATTCATCCACCTCCCAATCATGTTCATGATGTGCCGAGGGTGGAAAACTAGCCAAAGGGACAATAACAAGTGTCAAACTAGGAGAAGTATCGGGTTCTATACTCTATGTAGGAGATGTATCTTTTATGCTCATGGAAGAAGAGATCAATGTATTTAGATCATTATGCACCTCTTCATCTATTTGAGTGATCTCATCATTGTCATCCAGATTAATCACAACCGAAGGATATATGGTAATGTCCAATGATGGGTGTATTATGAGTTGTGGGTGTTGTATTGGATCGTCATGCATTGCTTATGTCAAATGCGGAGGTTGATTTTCTTTATTTTCTTCAGTTTGTAATTGATGAGCAAGGAGATGACACTAACGTCAAAACTCCCTAGCACCTTGGTTTATTTTGATTCTATTTTGAAGTTGTGTTGGTGTAAGAGCAGGTTGATCCACCATAGGCTCCTTGTCTTCCCTAAGGGGAGTAACAGAAGGAATCATAGGAGATGGTTCAATCACTTTCTCTTTTACTTTATAAACCTTTTTTATGTGAGGAGGCATGATGGGGTTGGTTTCATTATCTCTTGGGCATTTGGATGATGAAGGTGAAGTGTTTATTGTTGTTTGATCTTGAGTTGTTGGTTCAGGTTCAAGTTGAGGCATTATCTCATCTAGAATGGGAGTGTCGAAAGTGGATGGGGACATGTTGCGGAGGGACAATTCGGTAATTTTCTTTGCTTTAAACTTTTGGTAGGCAATGAAAACAAGTCTTTATGAGGCATGATAGGTTCCATGGGCTTGGGCCAAAAGGCTTCTAAGGAGAAATTTCCTTTAGAAGAAAAAGGATTAAATCCACTATGGTGAACAATGAAGATGTCATCCTCATGAAGAAACTTGAGACATTTGTGTATGACTGGAGGAACAAATTTCATTGAGTGAAGCCATGGATGGCCTAGCCGCAAACAAAACTGATTTGATTATGGAATGATGGAGAATGTTACATCCACTGTCTTAGGTCCTATCTATAATGGAAGGATGATAAATCCTATTGTAGGGCACACAAAACCATTGTTTGTTTTGATCCATGCTCTCGATTTGACATAATCATCTTGATAAATATCATGTAACACCAAAAATTCCTTTGTGATCACATTCTCTGAGTATCCCATTAGTGGGCTTATCATAAATATGACTGACTATGTAAAGAGGACCATCGGGAAGATTTGGAAGAATATCCTTAGAAGAGAAAGTGATATCAAGAGATTTCTTAGTTGGGCCCCTACGAGGGATGACATCTATCACTCCTACCATATCATGCATAGGATTAATAGAAGTGGTATGTGGAATAGGATCAGGATGTTCACTAGCTTTATGAACAATCATCACATCATTCTTTTGAGTTTCACTAGCTTTGATGAATGAGACATCATGTTTTGGCATCAGATTAGTAAAAATTTGCAAATTTTGATTCGGTGGGGCAATAGATGTATTTCCTTTAACATTAGCATTTGAAATGGATAGACGGCCAAAATCAATGAGGTCTTGCACTATGTGTTTAAGATGCTTACACTATTCTATTTCATGTCCATTTTGTCTATGATAATGACAATAAGCGTTGGGTTGAAAGGTTGGAGGCAAAGGCTTAGTTGGATCTAGTGGTTTAACATTAGGTAAAGTAATCATCTATTGCTACAATAGTTGGGACATGGTGTTATGAAGAGTGTCTGGTAATGGTGTAAACTATCTTTTTGGATCTCCATAAGTAAAAGGTATCATGACTTTAATAGCTATTACTTAGTTATTCATAAGTTGAGGTAGTTGTTGAGGGGGATTGAACTATAAGAACCCTTTGTTTTGTTTTCAAAATGGTTGCGAATTGTTTGAAGTGCTAGGTTCATATTATTTAACTTAGCTAGAAGTGGACTTGGCATCACGACTACTACCTGAATTGTGATAATTGCAAAGGGCTATGAACATGTGCATAAAGGAGGGAAATTCCATCATGGTCAATCTATCCTGAATGTGACTTTGTAAATTTTCAATTAAAATATTTTGGAGATGCAGATTAGGAATCTTGACATTGAGTTGGGAATAAAGTGACTGATAGCATGAGATGAAATCAGTTACTTTTTCATCCATATTTTGTTTTCATCTGATTAAATCAGCCAATGTATTTTTGGGAGACGTATGCACTTGAAAATGACTTATGAATGCATCAACTAGTTCATTGAATGAATGAATTGAATTATTTGGTAAGGATGAAAGCCAGTCTAAGGAAATGTCCTTTAAAGTCCCAGGAAACAGTTTGGCCAACAGTTTATCGTCAAGGAAAAAGTCATTGCATAAGGTTGTGTAAGCATTAACATGACTAGTAGGATCACCCTTTCCTCCATACTTCTCAAATCTAGGTATCTCAATTCCTTATGGCATCAGTGTTCTTAATATTTCCAAAGATAATGGGCTACTACGAACATAATAGGTAGGTGGGGAAATTTGACTTTAACTTATGGTGGATATTTGTTGTTGCATAGAGGAAATAATGTGGAAGAGTTGTGTGATGAGAGGGTCAGTGTAAGAGGGTTAGTGTAAGAGGGAGGAGGTAGAAGGGAAAGTGGTGATGGAGTGTATGTAGTGGTAGGGAGAGTGAAGGGAATGCTAATAGATGGTATGGTGGAAGAGTAGAAAACATTCGATGCCACAAAAAATTAGGAATGCTAGCAGGAATAGTCACAGAAGGGATCAAATTGCTAACCTATTGTATTGTGGTTGTGACTTGTGGAGTGGTGTAGGTGGGTATTGATGCTATTGTGGAAGGAGGAGGAGTGTTAAGTCCTCCTTGACTAACCATAGTGTGTGTTGGTTGAGATGTACTAGAGATGGAAGGAACATGTTTATGGCATATCTCAACAATTTGTTTCATAACATCTAAGCCTTTGTTACATTCAAGGAGATGATGAATGTTGTCTATAGCAGGAATTGCAGTGGTTGAAATGTTTTCAAGACAAATTTTTTATTGCAAATGTGCTAGATCCTCATGAATGTAAATGATTTTTTCTAGAATAATATAATCATTTTGTCTGTCAACTTGCATGTTATGGGAAGGAAAAGCATTGCTAAAGGTTGGATCCATGCCTAATGCACTATTGTCAATACAAGGAGTAGTAGCTTAGGACAACCCAAGGTCCACAATGAGTGTGTTATCGCTGGATTCCATGAGTCGTGAACTTCTTCTCAGTAAAGTATTATTAATAGGGCACCAAACACTCATACAAGGGCTACTAAAGGTGACATGGATGCAAATGAAATGCAAACTAGGAGCAAGAAAATGCTAATAATAGAAATTGTAGAAACTGTAACAGAGATGCAATAACAAAAAACAAAAATGCAAAAAATGCCTAGAAAATACCAAAAATTATAGTGCAAAATGTGCAGAAGGAATAAGTCACCTAGTGTGGCGAATTAGTCCTAGTGAGGATTTTTTTAGATTTTTCATAAATTGTGAATGAAATTTGATGTTTTTTAGATGAAAATATGTAGCTATAGTATAAAAATGTAGAATTTTGTTGTTTTTTAATTAAATATGATGCAAAAATGAAAGTTATGTGAGCTTTTCACTAATGCAATTTTGAAAACCCTAGGATGCAATTTAAACAATGCAAAACTCAGTGCAATTCTAATGCAAGTGAAACATAGGATGCACTTCAAATCAGAAGCAAAAATGTTCAAAATTCAAGTTCACCAAAATGTAAACAAAGATTTTGGCACACAAATGCTTTATTGTCCTTCTAGGGTTTTTCACCTAAAAGGATAAAGATTGGGTCAAAATGCAATGTATTCATTCAAAGATTAAAGTAAATAGGGATGCAATGTATCTAAATATGATGTCTAAATGAAATAAACTAAAAGAGAAATGATTTATTAATGCTAAACCTAAGAAATGCAAAATGTAGGAAAACATAGTGATGTATGCAAAAACACCTAAGAATGCAAATAAATGATGAAAGAATTAAACAAAACTAGAGAAGTACACCTGGAATCTGAACTTTGATGCAAAGAGGCTTTGGAACCCTGTAGAGTTGACTATAAATGTTGACTGGGACACTTATGCCAAGCTTGACAACTTAGTCTAGTTTCGGGGAAAATCTGTTAGAATAGGAATCTGCCAAATGGGTACGCATAAATGTAAAAATAATTTTTTCAGGCTTGAAAGTGGGACTAATTTTCCACAAATGGTGACTTAGTCCACTTGGGAATTTCTTGAATTTCACAATAGGATTTTATAGCTTTGGATCTGCACTTCCTTCCTTGACAAGTGTTTGCATCTTAATCTGCAGAAAATGGGTTGAAAAAGGTCTCCAAGCTTCAATCGGGGATTTTCTGAATTTGATGACTTTGCAACACCCTTTTGACACTTTCCTCTTTGACAAATCTGCATATAATACTTGAAAACACACATGCAAAGAGGGGGGAAAGGGTTAAGGGTTAGAGTATAGGGGTTTTCCTTGGTCTAACTCCGATTTGGTAATCAAACCCTATGAAATGAAATGAAATAAGAAGAGAATGATAAATAAACAACATGCAATGTCATAAACTTACCAAACCCTTGATGTTGAAATCTGAAGATATGTAATGAAGTGCTCCAATGGATGACTTGATTATCCTTAGAGATGCTTGAATGCTTGGGAATTATTAAGTGAGTGGATGCTTGAATGTTGGATGGATTAGGAGATTGTAGGGGATGAAAAATGAGGAGAAAACCCTTTATTTATACTTTATTTTCCATTATTTCTAGAAAATAACACATCACACAATGACCTCAAGAGTAAGAGAATAAAATCCCACCAAGAAATTATTTTTTTTATTTTTTTTTGCCCAAATGGGACTAAGTCACCCAGGTGGTGACTTGGTCCCACCAGGGAAATTTCACTAGGTGTTAGAAATTAAAGTTCATTAAATAAGTTCTAACAAGAATATCCTAAAAAATACACTTAAGTATGGTTGAAAAGTGCATTAAGGGGTCATTTAAAAATGAGAAAGGGTTGATTTAGTGATGAAAAGTCTAGAAAAGCATGAGAGTTTGTTACAACTCTTTACAACACTTCTAAATAAGACTTGGTAAGTGATAAAAAGGGGATATTTAAGTGAGTTATAATGAAAGGGTCCTAGAAAAGTGTGAAAGTGGGTTACAACGCTTCACAACACTTTTGCAAGACATCCTAGAATTCCTAATGATTCACAAGGGTCCAAGACCTAATGTGAATGTGTTGGTCACATTACAACATTAAATCTAGGCAAAATCAAGCCAAAGTCCACTAGGAGGGCCTGAACATGAGAAAAAGTAGAAGGGCTACTTTTTTCATGTCCACAAGTGTATAGGGTATAGGGTTTAAGGGTATCTAGGGGTTGAGAGTTTAGGTTTTAAGGTTTTAGGGTTTGAGGGATTAAGGTTTTAAGGGTTGAGGGTTTAAGGGCTGAGGGATTAGGGTTTAAGGTATAGTGTCGAGGGTAGAGGGTTTAGGGATAGGGTTTAGGGTTTAGTGTTTAAGGGTTGAGGTTTGAGGCTTTAGGTTTGAGGATTAAGTGATTAGGGTTCAAGGTTTGATGGTTTAAGGCTTTAAAGTTAAAGGGTGAAGGGTTTAGGGTTTAAGGGTTGAGGGATTAAGGGATTATGGTTTAAGGTTTGAGCATTAAGAGATTATGGTTTACGGTATAGGGTTGATGTATTAGGGTTAAGGGTTTAATGTATAGGGTATAGGGGTTGAGGGTTGAGTGTTTAAGGGTTGAGGGTTTGAGGTTTGAAGGTTGATAGTTTAAGGGTTGAGGGTTAAAGGATTAGGGTTGATGGTTGAGGGTTGGGGGTTGGGGGTTGAGGGTTGAGGGTTGAGGGTTGATGGTATAATATATGGGGTTGAGGGATTAGGGTTGGGGGTTGAGTGTTGAGGGATTAGGGTTGGGGGTTGAGTGTTGAGGGATTAGGGTAGAGGGTTGAGAGTTTACAGTTAAGGGATAATGTTCAAAGTTGAGTGTATAAGATATAGGGTTCATGGTTTAAGGTTGAGGGTATAAGGCATATGGATGAGGGTTGAGGGTTTAGGGAATAAGTATAGGGTTGAGGTTTTAAGGTTGATGGATTATGTTCAAGGTTGAGAGTCCAAGGTAAAGTGTATAGGGTATAGGGTTTAAGGTTTAAGGGTTTAAGGGTATCTAGGGGTTAAGAGTTTATGGTTTAAGGGTTTAAGGGTTTAGGTTTTAAGGCTTGAGGGATTAGGGTTTAATGTATAGTGTTGAAGGTAGAGGGTTTAGGGATAGGGTTTATGGTTTAAGGTTTAAGGGTTGATGCTTTAGTGTTAAGGGTTAAGGGATGAGGGTTTTAGGTTTTAGGTTTTAAGGATTTAAGGTTAAAGGGTCAAGGGTTTAGGGTTTAAGGGATTATGGTTTAAGGGTTGAGCATTAAGAAATTAGGGTTTAAGGTATAGGGTTGATGTATTAGGGTTAAGGGTTTAATGTATAGGGTTGAGGGGTTGAGGGTTGAGGGTTGAGTATTTAAGGTGTAAGGTTGAGGGATTACGTTAGAGGGTTGAGACTTTATAGCTAGGGGATAATGTTTAAGGTTGAGTGTCTAAGATATATGGTTCATGGTTTAAGGTTGAGGGTATAAGGCATATGGATGAGGATTGATGGTTTAGGACATTAGTATAGGATTTAGGGTATAGGCTATAGGGTAGAGGTTTGAAGGTTGAGGGATAATGTTTAAGGTTGATTATCCAAGGTTAAGTATATAGGTATTAGGGTTTAAGGGTTTAAGGTTTAAGGGTGTAAGGGTATCTAGGGGTTGAGATTTTGTGGTTTAAGGGTTTAAGGTTTGAGCGATTAAAGGTTTAAGGGTTGAGGGATTATGGTTTAAGGTATAGTGTCAAGGGTAGAGGGTTTAGGGATAGGGTTTAGGGTTTAAAGTTTAGGGATAGGGTTTAGGGCTTAAAGTTTAAGGTTTGAGTGATTAAGGGTTTAGGGTTTGAGCGATTAAGGGTTCAAGGTTGAGTGTAGAAGATATAGGGTTCATGGTTTAAGGTTGAGGGTATAAGGCATATGGATGAGTGTTTAAGGTTTAGGGAAAATTATAGGGTTGATGCTATAAGGTATAGGGTAGAGGTTTGAAGGTTGAGGGATAATTTTCAAGGTTGAGTGTCCAAGGTTAAGTGTAGAGGGTATAGGGTTTAAGGGTTTAGGGGTATCTAGGGGTTGAAATTTTAGGTTTAAATGGTTTAAGGTTTGAGGTATTAATGGTTTAAGGGTCATGGGATTAGGGTTTAAGGTATAGTGTCAAGAGTAGAGGGTTTAGGGTTTAAGGTTTAAGGGTTGAGGATTGAGGCTTTAGGGTTGAGGGTTAAGTGATTAGGGTTTAAGGCTTTAAGGTTAGAGGGTCTAGGGTTTAGGGTTTAATGGTTGAGAGCTTAAGGGATTATGGTTTAAGTGTTGAGCGTTAAGAGATTAGGGTTTAACATATAGGATTGATGTATTAGGGTTAAGGCTTTAATGCATAGGGGATATGGGTTAAGGGTAGAGGTTTTAAGGGTTGAGGGTTTAAGGGTTGAGAGTTTAAGGATTGAGGGTTGAAGTATTATGGTTTAGAGTTGAGGGTTCAAGGTTTAGGGTTGAGGGTTGAGGGATTAGGGTAGAGGGTTGAGAGTTTATAGTTGAGGGATAGTGTTCAAGGTTGAGTGTCTAAGATATAGGGTTCAAGGTTTAAGGTTGAGGGCATAAGGAATATGGATGAGGGTTGAGGGTTTAGGGAATAAGTATAGGGTTGAGGGTAAAGGGTAGAGGGTAGAGGTTTGAAGGTTGAGGGATAATGTTCAAGGTTGAGTGTCCAAGGTTAAGTGTATAGGGTATAGGGTTTAAGGTTTAAGGGTTTAAGGGTATCTAGGGGTTGAGAGTTTAGGGTTTAAGGGTTTAAGGTTTGAGGGATTAAGGGTTTAGGGTTTAAGGGTTGAGGGATTAGGGTTTAATGTATGGTGTCAAGGGTACAAGGTTTAGGGTTTAAGGTTTAAGGGTTGAGGGTTGACGCTTTAGGGATATGATTTGGGGTTGAGGGTTAAGGGATTAGGGTTTACGAGTTGAGGGTTTAAGGGTTGAGAGTTTAAGGGTTGAGGGTTGAAGGATTAGGGTTGAGGGTGTAGGATTTAAGGTATAGGGTTAAGGGATTAGGGTACAGAGGGTTGGGAGTTTATAGTTGAGGGATAGTTTTCAAGGTTGAGTGTCTAAAAAATAAGGTTCAAGGTTTAGGTTGAGGGTATAAGGCATATGGACAAAGATTGGGGGTTTAGGGAATAAGTATAGGATTGAGGGTATAGGCTATAGGGTAGAGGTTTGAAGGTTGAGGGATAATGTTCAAGGTTGAGTGTACAAGGTTAAGTTTATAGGGTAGTAGGGTTTAAGGGTTTAAGGTTTAAGGGTTTAACGGTATCTAGGGGTTTAGAGTTTAGGGTTTAAGGGTTTGAGGTTTGAGGGATTAAGGGTTTAAGGGTTCAAGGATTGGGGTTTAAGGTATAGCTTTGAAGGTAGAGGGTTTAGGGTTTAAGGTTTAAGGGTTGAGGATTGAGGCTTTAGGGTTGAGGGTTAAGGGATTAGGCTTTAAGGGTTGAAGGTTTAAGGATTTAAGGTTAAAGGGTCAATTGTTTAGGGTTTAATGGTTGAGGCCTTAAGTGATTAGGGTTTAAGGGTTGAGGGTTAAGAGATTAGGGTTTAATGTATAGGGTTGATGTATTAGGGTTAATGGTTTAATATATAGGGTTGAGGGGTTGAGGGTAGAAGGTTTAAGGGTTGAGGTTTTAAGGGTTGAGAGTTTAAGGGTTGAGGGTTGAAGGATTAGGGTTGAGGGTTGAGGGTTGAGGGTTGACAGTTGATGGTTGTTGGTTGACAGTTGACGATTGACGGTTGACGGTTGATGGTTGAATGTTGAGGATTTAAGGTTTATTGGTGAGGGATTAGGGTAGAGGGTTGAGAGTTTATAGTTGAGGGATAATGTTTAAGGTTGAGTGTCTATGATATAGGGTTCAGGGTTTAAGGTTGAGGGTATATGGCATATGGATGAGGGTTGAGGGTTTAGGGTTTAGGGCATAAGTATAGGTTTGAGGGTATAGGGTAGTGGTTTTAACATTGATGGAAATCACCATGAGACCACATTTCTTTGAGACATTTTTTCAAATAGCTCACTGCCTTGTCTATTCTATTGCTTGCTATTTTGCTTTGATATATTTTTTCCAAGCATCCATCATTTTCTCGAAAGCACCTATTTTAGGGTTTTATCCATAGAAAAAAGGAAGTGAACTGTTTGATAAAATTCTTTGGTAGAAAAGTATGGAAATTGTGGTAGCATAGACAAGGCAGTGAACAGTTTGAAAAAATGCCTCACATAAATGTGGTATCATGGTGATGGATGTCTGTCATCACCAACTATCAAGGTCAAAAGCATCATTTAAGAGGGAATCTTCCATCACTAACTGCCTAGCTATAGCTATAGCCTATGCACCTATATATTGACTATCTGTGGGTCATAACCATAGGGTTACCCGCAAGCCTAAAAAATATGGGGTAGATTCCTACTCCTCGAAGACTCCCTTGGCTCATGTTGTGCTATAGGATTAGCATGCTCTATGATGCTCTAGGTCAAGGAACTAATGAACTCTATTGTATTGACCTTAGCACTCTCCTTCACAATGGAAGGGATAGCCACATGCTCATAGGTTGGTCTAGCGAGAGCTCATCTCGTTGGCCACTATGGGTCAAGACATTCCCCTAGTTTATCCTATGCGGAGCCCCCACCTCTACCCTAGAATTATCATATATCAAAATAGTTTGGGACTTTATTGAGGAAAAACTTGTAGTAGAGGTTCCTCAAATATATTGTGGGACCTCGTTATTGTTTCATGGAGGATAGTCAAAAATCATCCACCACCTATGCCAAAAAAAGTTCTTTATCCCTTGGTGGTTGCACCAATGGATAGGGAACCTCTTACTTGTAGGGTGTAGAGGTTGATTTGTTCGTGCGTTTATAAAAAGGGAAGATAAGTTAAATTTTGTGATTTTGTGATTTTTGACTTGTTTATAAGATAACTTATCTGCATAGAATTGTCTAAACTCTCTCCTCTTATCCGACCAAGTAGATATTTTCTTGTTAATTGAATCTACATTTGATAACATAGATTCAAGAGATTGAGCAAGTGTGGTTCTACGCGAGGTTGAACTTGCAAGATCTTTCAACATTGAAATTATGTCCTCAATTTGTTTTTTTTTTCTTTCAATTTTCCCCATTAAATTTTCTTGTGTTCCAAGGGCATGGGTGGTCCCACAAAGTTGGTTTACAATTTATGGGAGATTCTAATTTTTGCTAAAATCACATATTTTTCAGAAAATATAATTATTTAATCCTTAAAGTGTTCCATTTAAAGCTTTCCAATTGAAGAGGGTTTAATCAAACTACCTTAGATCAAACCCCCTTGGATAGAACCCTGCTAGTTTTAAACCATACCTATAACATAATCTCCTTTACACCTATCAAAATACTAATAAAAAACCACTTTTGATTTACCTTTTGGGGGATCAAATGAATTCATTTAAAATTTATTTTTTGTATGTAGTCCTTATTATAAGCTTCCCAAAAAGTATAATTTTAAATAAATTTAATTTAATTATTATATTTATTTTTTATTTCTTGTGAATGTAGGTTTTTCACCAAAAATCAAGCTCTATGTTCCGCACATATGAAAAAATAGAAGATAATCAAAAGAAATTTGAAAAATATGAGTGCACCAAATATTGAAGTCCTTGATCCAACACAAAAAAAATAAATTTTGATACATACAAAAAAAAGTTGTGTTATACAATCTGCCTATGTTTGAATTTTAATTGGTTTGACTTCAAAACTTGATTAAGGAAAAAATATTCAATAAAACATTATGAAACCAATTGGAACCACTAGATATCATAGTTATATATCTAAATTTGAAAAAATTAGAATCTTATCCTTCATGAAAAAAAAGTTATGTGTTATATGGTGAGTATCACTCCTTAAAAATGGTGTTTATTGAAAAAAAAAAAAACTAATTTTTGAAGGAGATGGAAAAATAAGTACAATCTGGCTCCAAAATTTTTGAAAAAAAATAAATTTAGAATCTACAGACAAAATTCCACAAATCACTAGTTTGCATCATCTTCAAATTCCTCACAGTTTAGCCGCTATAGGTGCCTGAAAGTGATGATTTAGTTAAAAAAATCAGTTTAGTGTCTAGTTTGGCCAAAAATTATAAACTAGTATTGTGGGCTCACCCACATATTGAGGAATTATTGGAGGTGTTTTTTGTTGGGGTCATTCTTCAATAGGTATTTCAAGTTGATGTGAAGGAGGATTTTGAGGATTAGGAGGTTGATTATC
This sequence comes from Sequoia sempervirens, assembly GCA_007258455.2. Taxonomy (NCBI): domain Eukaryota; kingdom Viridiplantae; phylum Streptophyta; class Pinopsida; order Cupressales; family Cupressaceae; genus Sequoia; species Sequoia sempervirens. The sequence goes on along the minus strand of VDFB02000007.1, from coordinate 93,802,022 downwards.
ATTTCCTGTAAATTAAATGAATTTACATCAAAAAACCTATTATATCTACCTATTTAGAAACAACTTCACACACAAAAAAACAAAACTTACTCTTTTGACCTCCTCAATGTCATGTAAAATTTTTGGTGAAGATTTGATAATGATTTGATGAAGAATTTGATCTCCAATAACGTGAGCATGCTCTTGAGGGTTTGAAGGCCGTAGGTTTGGAGTAAAATGCAGAAATGAGAAATAAGAAATGTTGTTTTTTTGTTATAAACAACTATAACACACTTACATTATAACGTGAGCGTTCTATGTCCTTGGTGCTTCCAAGCCTTAGGCTTGGAAACACCAAGCAATAACACGAGCAAAATATAACATGCTCACATTATGAATTTTTAATCTTTTTAAATAACATTATGTTGGCCACTTTTTGACCCCCATCTTTTTGCACCCTCCCCCATCAACATCAATCTAGAACAAGGAATGAATCTTGAGATCTACAAGACTGATACATATCCTTATGCATCTAGTTGAAAGGAGGGGAAATAACCCCCAAATTCTCCCAGAGATACTCAAAAGTATCCTTAGGAAGAGCCTTTGTGAAGATATCCATAGCTTGATCCTTAGTAGGAACATACTCCAACTTCACCTCATTCTGTACAACCTTCTCTCTCAAAAAGTGACACCGAATTGAAATATTATTTTTCCTTGAATCCATTACTAGATTCTTTGAAATATTAATAACATGTGTATTATCAAAAAATATAGAAATAGGTTCTTCATATACCACTTTGATATCCTTTAAAGTTTTCTTCATCCATAACACTTGTGTGCAACAAGATGCTACAAAAAAGGTAATTTTCCTCTATGGTAGATAGTGACACTAAGTCCTTCTTACTTAGCCATGACACCATCCTGCTTCCAAGAAAGAATGCACCACCAATTGTACTTTTTTTATCATCCTCACAACTTGCCCAATTTGCATTTGTATAAGCACTCAAAGAGAAATTAGTATCCTTTAGATACCACAAGCCATGTTCAAGAGTTCCCTTCAAGTATCTGAATATTATTTTCACTACTGCTACATGTGACAGAGCTTTGGGATCTTCTTGAAATCTAGCCACAAGACAAACCACATGCATGATATCTGGCCTAGTAACAGTTAGATATAACATTTCTCCAATCATTGATCTATACTTTCTCTTATCAAACTTAGGATATTTGTCATTCTTACTCCACTTACAACTAGTAACCATAGGATTACATACCATTTAGATTCTTTTAGCCCAAAATTCTTCATGATTTCCTTGCCATACTTTGATTGTGAAATGAATATACCTTTTTTTTTTTGATTGATTTGTATTCCAAAGAAGAAATTCATCTCCCCAAACATAGACATCTTAAACACTTTCTGCATATCTTTTGCAAATCCCTTAAACATTGCGTCATTACCTCCATAAATGATGTCATCAACATACACAAACACAATCAATATTTGATCTTTTTCAACTTTAAAGTAGAGATTACTATCTATGGTACCTTTATTGAATCCTTGCGGCAATAATTACTTATCCAATCTTGCATACCAATCTCTAGGAGGTTGCTTGAGTCCACATAATTCCTTCTTCAATCTACAAATTGTATTAGGTTTATCTGATAACTGAAATCCTTTCGGTTGCTCAATATAAAGTTGAACTTCTTTCAACTCACCATTCAATAATACAGACTTCACATCCATCTAATAAAATTTGAAATCCTTATGTGCTGCAATATCCAAAAGCATCCTAATAGTTTCCATTCTTCCATCTAGATAAAATGTATCCCCAAAGTCTATTCCTTCTACTTGTGAGTAACATTTACACGCAATCCTTTCCTTATTGCTAAAAACTTCTCCATTCTCATTCAATTTATTCCAGAACATCAACTTAGTTCCAATAACATTCTTTTTTGTTGACCTCTTGGGAGAAGTTCCCAAGTCTGATTCTTCTCAATATATATTAGTTCTTCTTCCATAGCCTTGATCCAGTACTCATGTTTGCATGCTTCACCCACTCTTTTATGTTCAACTTTAGACAATAAACATAATTTCACTTGTTTTCTATCATAACATCCTTTCTTCTTGTCAATACAATTCTTCTTTTTTCACCAATTATCTAATCTTTAGAATGATTCTTCTATGAAAATACTTAGGGGAACCTTATAGGGATCTCTTTCAAAGCTTCTTCCTCTTCAATCTATACTTCAATTTCCTTGCTTTCATCCTTCTCTTCTTCTCTACAAGAAGTCTCATCTGATTCATATCCATCTATCATCAATAAACTTTTATGCAAGTCTTCATGCACCTTGATACTTGGACTTTCAAAAATCCTTTTCAACCTCTTGTTGTAGCACCGGTAAGCTTTTATTTTGGTATAATATCCAAGGAATATTCATTCATTAGATCTTGCATCAAACTTTCCTAAGATTTCTTCATCTCTTCTAATATAGCATTTGCTTCCAAACACTTTGAAATATTTAACAGTAGGAGTCCTTCCATACCACAACTCATAGGGAGTCTTTGAACTATTTTCTCTTTCTTATACTCTATTAAGTATGTAAAATACAGTATGAATTGATTCTCTCTAGTGAATTCTAGTAGATTTTCTTCTTTCATCATTGTTCTTGCAACTTCTTCAGTAGTCCTATTCTTCCTTTCAACCACTCCATTCTGCTGAGGAGCCCTAGGGGCTAACAAATAACTCTTTATTCCTCAATCTTCACAAAAAAAATTAAACTAATTCAAGGTGAACTCTCCACCTTTGTCAATTCTCAAACATTTTATTTTCATATTCATTTCATTCTCAACCATAGCTTTAAATAACTTGAACTTATCTAGAGCTTCTATTTTTTCTTTATGAAAAGTAACCCAAGTCATTCTAGAATAATGATTGAAATTAATGGAATAAAATATAGGTGTCACCTTGAAAACTTCATTTTGTAGGTCTAAAAAGGTTTGTATGCTCCAAATCCAAAGGAATGATAGTAGATTGTTCTTTTACTTTGAAACTCCTTTTATCTTGCTTCCCAATCTAACATTACTTACAAACAACATTGATAGGATTTGTAATCTTTGGAAGATCTCTCATGTAGCTTGAATTGAAATTATCCTCACCAGGCTGTCAAAATTGATGTGACACATTCTTCTCTGCCATAGCCAAATTTCATTAATTTGAGCCATAAAACACATACCATTAGCACCCTTGAGCTGATAAACATTTTCATCTATCCTTCTTTTAGTGGTAACCATAGTTCCAAAGTCTTTTTAAATCTCACAACCATAACCCTGAAACACAAGGTTGTATCTTTTGCTACACATGTATCCTACATTCAAAAGGTTATGTTGAAGACCCTTAACATAAATAACATAATTTTTATAATAATTTCCATCAAAACTAATTGAACCTTTTCCACATATCTTAGCAGATGTATCATCACCAAACTTAACAAGTCCTCTTTCAAACTTTTCAAGTTTAAGAAACTTTCTTTGGTCACTAGTCTTGTGATTTGAGCATCCACTGTTAATGATCATGTACCATAGAAAAATGGCCCCTTATCATTTTCATGGCCTTTTAGGTCTTGTTTCATGGTGTTTGATCTATTTTCCTTTGATTTTATGATGTAATATGGCTTGAACATTCATTTTTAGGTACTAAAATTCAAATAACGACATCTTGTAGAGGTGTTGTGTGAAGTGTTGTAAAAGAAATTTCTACATTCTTCTAGACTCTTATTTATTGTAAAATCCACCTAAAATCACCTTTTCATCACTAATCAAGTCCTATTTTGAAGTGTTGTAAAGTCTTGTAACAAGATTTCATGCTTTTCTAGGCATAACTTCACTATTTATCCCCTTCTCATGCTTTATTTGGTCCATTTATGCCCTCATATGTCTTAATTAAGTGTATTTTTTAATGATAACCCAATAAACAACATTAAATACAACTTAATTCCCCACACCTATTTTTCAGGTCCTAGGTGGGACCCATTTGTCATGCGTGTTGAATGAGTTCCCCTTGGCTCCAAATTCAAATTTTAGGTGCCTCCTTCCGGGTTTATTCAAAAACACTGCTTGATGTCAGCTTGTGATGAGGTATGAATGGTTAACTAAGGCACAAGTGTGTATAAATATTTGATTTTCACCTCATTTTACATCTTTCCCTCACTCATTCAATCATTTCCATCTCACATTTCAATCATTCCCGAGGCATTCACCACAGCAACATCCAATTCAAGAAGCAATATTCAGAAGCACTTTGGGCATCCATTGGCATTACTTCAAACTTGCATTATCAAAGGTTTGGTAAGTTAATAGCATTTGCATTTTGTTAGTTTATATTTCCTTTACATTTCATTATTCTATTAAGGATTTGATTACTATAAGTGGGGTTTGACCAAGGAAAACCCCTATTTGCTAACCCTCAACCATTTTTTCCCTATTGCATGTGTGTTTGCAGACTTTTGTGTGCGGATTTAACAAGTATTTAGGTGTTGAAGATTGGTCAACAAGTCAACTAGGTGCTTCAAAGTCCAGCTCATTTCATATTTTTAAGCTTGGAGAGGGTTTTAAATGTCTATTTCTTACTTGAGAGTGGCTTGGCATTGATCGAGAGATTTCCAAATTTGGTGTTCTGTGAGGTTGTCTCTTGATTTTTAAAAATTTAGGAGAGGGACTGATTTTTCCACCGATGGTGAATGAGTCCCACCCACTTAGGAGGCTGAAATCTATTTTTTTTCAAATTTTGGATCCCGACAATCAAAAACTAGTTTCTGATAAATTTTGACTAGTAGGAGGAATAATTCGCCACCTTGGGCGAATGAGTCCCACTATGAAATTTTAGTGATTTTAGTTAGCATTCACAACATTCTAGATTCATCAAACATTGCCCATGTGTACTCTATTTCATCTCATTTCTTTTTGTTCTACATTATTTCTTCATTTAGTTCATTATTTTCATATCACAGTGTGTTTTCCAACATAGTTTAAATCTTAATTTTGCATTCATATTCATTCATTTAGATCACTCAATTTCATTTAGTTTACTTCATTTAGCTTAGAGAACATCATACATAACATTATTCGAATGAACTAGTTAGCATTTTTGGCCCTACCTCTCTCCCTTTAGGTGAAAAACCCTAGAAGAGCTAGAGTAGTCCTAGAGATCCAAAAATCTATGGTTCATTTTGGTGAACTTGCATTTTGAACACTTCACATTTCTAATTTCATTTTCATATTGCATCCTAGATTACTTTTGCATCAACATTCAATTAGGACATTATTTTGTTTTTGCATTCTAAGACTTTTCATATTGCATTAGTGAAAACTTCATTTAGGTTTCATTTTTGCATTGCATCTCATTGAAAAACTTGAAAAATCTACATTCTGCATCCTTGATTGCATTATGTAGAGCATTAAATTCATCTTAAAATTTCTGAAAAACACACAAAAACATCATCCTAGGACTCATTCGCCACCCTGGGCGAATTAGTCCCTCTGCACTTTTCAAACAACATTTCTGGCATCTTTTTGGCATTTTCTTGCATTCCAATTTCTTGTTCTTTCATTCTATTTTCATTTCCAGAATCTTTATTTTTAATCATTTATTACACCTTAGTTTACTTGCATCATGGCATTTTCTTTCAATAAGTTTTGGAATTCATTAAAATCATTGGTAGACATGTCCAAGTGTGCCTTTGGTTGTGACCCTAATGACCTTGAACTCACACATGCTCCTTCAAATCCTCATGATTTTCCTCCTCGTGATGTAGACATCATTGGAGAAGATGATGCTAGCATGAACAAGTTCTACAATGACTGCCTTGACAACCTAGAAGCTAATGCAACCTTTTATCCATCCATGAAGCCACAAGATCTTTCGACTGTTGCACCTCCTGATCACTTTGCTTATTTACATCCTGAAATCAATGTAGGACCTAAGGTTCCTCCCACAAGTGGACCTAGTTCCTCTAAATGAACACACTCACAACCCTTTTATGATCACAAAGTCACAAACACTCCTATAAACCTTGAAGAAACATATGGTAAAGGCTTTACTATCTTAAGTAAACAAGGTTGTGATACAAAACATGAACATGCAATCCATCAACTTCTTGAACAACGGTCAACCGATGCACACAAAATAGGATTAGGATTCCAAGATCCTTCTCATCCTAATAAACATCCTTTTCAACCTAGGAGACTTCAAGATGCTAGTACAATGATCTTGGATGCTCCTCCTGACTTAAACATTCTCCTTCGATGTGAACAACCATAATCCTCTTCTATAGACAAGGATGTTAGGATCCCCATGGGTCCGCTTTCTCCTTCTATTCATGAACAAGGAGAATCTAGCAAATGAAAGCGACCTTACAAATTGAAGAAGCTCAAGTTTCCTACTCATCATCCACCTGAATGTGAAAGGAGACTTCAACTGCTTTTAAAAAAAGGTCTTATACTTTTACCACCTATGAATAGGCCGGTTATTTGTCTGAAAGACTCTAACATACCATTTTACAAATATCATCGTATTCTTGGATATCGAAAAAAATAATGTTAGAAATTGAAGGAAATAATGGATAAGTATCACTTCACTGATACCGATTGTTTTCTTGCCATAGCTTAAAACAATCTAAACCCCTTCGTCATGCCATAGTTGTAGAGTTTCCTCTTCTCACTATTGCATGATCCTTTTCCATAACTCACCTCGGCTCATTCTTTCCTTTACACTTTGTGGGGGGAAAGAAGTTGTTAGCATTGTCCTTGTAATGCATTTGACTTTGTCTCTTAACTATGTTATTCCTGGGTATGTGCAGGATCATCATGGAAAAAATAGGCCCTTAAGTGGCAATGAAAATTCAGAAAAATCATAGTTAGGCAATTTGACATAAAAATTTGAATTTAATAATTTATCTATATTATTTCAAAAATATGTAGGAATAGAATTTTTCGCAAATTGAATGTAGTTTCTAAATTACTAGGTTTATTTTTAAAAAAAGTCTATTTGGTGAAAATTTGAAATTTCAATGCAGTGGTACTTAAATTTCAGGGAAAAAATAAGTAGTTGTCTATCTGACCACCCTAACCATAATAAAATGATAATATTTTTTTTTATAAT